>JAOVYV010000004.1:19534339-19548130 GCA_025674545.1 Hassar affinis | reverse complement strand
GGGATGCTCCCTTTATACCCAATCATGACACTCACCTGTTTCCAATTAACCTGTTCACCTGTGGAATGTTCCAAACAAGGTCAAAGAATAGATTTTCAATGTTAATGAAAAGTGCAAAAAGCAGCATCTGTGACGGCATGGGAGTGTGTCAGTGCCCACGCCATGGCTGATCTACATTAATATGTGAACACCATTGGTGCTATACTACTGATATGGAGAAACATATACTGCCTTGAAGAAAAGATCTTTTCCCAGGAACTCTATGTCTATTTCAGCAGGACAATGCCAGATCTCATTCTGCACAAGTTACAACAGTGTGGATTGACTGGCCTGCTTGCAGTCCAGATCTGTCTCCTATTGAAAATGTACTGCGCATCATGAAGAGGAGAATCAGACAACAGTGACGATCTGTTGATGGCGACGGCCTGTTGAGCAGCTCAAGTCTCATACACAGCAAGAATGGGCAAAAATTCCACTTGCAAAATTGCAACATTTAGTCTCTTCACTTCCCAAACAATTACAAAGTATAATTAAAAAATGGTGATATGACCCAGCGGTAAACATGCAGGCATCATTTCCAAAATTTGTTTATATTCAACAAAAGGAATTAAGTTTGGCACTGAAATAACTGAAAATATTTTCTTTGTCCTTTTGTCTGTTAAATAAAGGATCAAGTGAATTAAAAAAACTACAGATAGTCCATCACAGGGCAGTCAAACAGGAAGACACTCACACCTAGGGGTAATTTACTATCTGCAGTTCACCTAACTGCAAATTTTTGGACTGTGAGTGTCAAAACTGGAACTCCCAGAGGAAACCCACACACACATGGAGAGAACATGCCAAGTGCACACAGAAAGCACCTTGGCCTGACTGTACTTTTTGCTGTGAGGTCACAGTGCTACACACTGCAGCACTGTGCCACCCAGAACTGCTGCTCAGTGGATGTTCTTTTCTTTATTGCACCATTTTGAGTAAACTCAGACTGTTATCTGTGAAAATTCAGGGGATCAGCAACTTATGGAAATACTCTACAGTATCATCCTATCTGGCACCATCCATTATAGCACTGTCAAAATCATTGAGATCACATTTATCCGCCATTCTGATGGTTGATGTGAACATTACCCAAAATTACTGTCCTGTATCTGGATGATTTTATTCATTGCACTGCTGCCACGTGATTTGCTGGTGTACACATCCTAATAATATGTCAGGAATATTATTTAATAGGTTTTTTTTGTTGATGACAAATGGTTACAAGTTGTCTGTATTTGTTATAATCTCTAACAATCGTGCAACCTACTGCATAACTTATATAATAATAGCTATTATTATTATCTATGTTATTTCATCTATAAGTTGTTTCCTGGATGGATAAATGGATGAATAATAGATAGAATAGAATAGAAAGAGCTTTGAATGGAATGGAGTCTATCGTTATTAAAGTTACACGCTTCAAACACTAGGGGGAGACAAAGTCAAGCTTTTCTGGAGACCAACTAGGGCTATAACTAGGGCTAAATTTAGATTACACACAAAACCACACATTATCGCAGTAAATAGTGTCATTAGAGTAATGGGACCGTATTATTTGTCAAAGATACCATTTAGTACCCTAGTATGCGATTTGGGCCACAGCCTGAATCACTTGTTTAAGATTAGAGAGAGGACGGACAAGAATCTGAATAAAATTCAGAAAGATGTTATTGTCACATAAAACTGTAGGTGCTAATTGAGTTTGGTACAACTGAGCAATCAGTAATAAACACGTGCAAAATAAAATGTGCATTAATACTGAGAGAGCACATTTATTTATCAGTTTAGAAGTGTGTGTGAAAATGAAACCTGAAGCAGGAGCAGGAGGTATTGAAGTAACAGTAATGATTATATATTAATGCCATCAGAATAAGGATTATATATTTAAAATAGTAATAAAGAATACCATAACATTCAATAAAATTTCCTTTCCAGCTTGGTTTCTCATAAAACGCACTGTTACAGCTTTCCTCTAATGCCTGTATATTGTGAATTCAGCTGTTTCAGGACATCAGGGAATTTTGGACAGTATCATTTAGCTGAATTTATCTTCTGGCCTCACATGTGAAAATCAAAATAGTGTTAGACACTCTTTTGCTTGATCGGCTTAATTCACATGACATCATATAAGAAGACTTTAGAAAAGATTGTTTATAAATTTGGAACATTAGATTTTCTAAACCTTGATGATGTTGTTAATGCTGTTTGAAATGAATTAGAGAACATCTCATAGACCAACATCTTCATATGTAGTCAGTTTTACTCAGTCTAATGTGTTCATGCAAACAGAAGTACAATATGCTCACAGGGAATCTGGAAAAGACTTCTTTAGTTTGTGCTACTGTAATCTGATTTAGTCAGAAATAAGAATGCTACAGATAATTCAATTAAACATGAAAACAGAGGATTAAATCCATGAAAATGGCCAAACCACCAATCCAAGCACAAGTCTCTAAAATGATTTTCAGTCTGTCTCGATAAATGTGTATGCTATGCTTCATTAGAATACACCAAAGTACCAGAAAAACTGGTACTGAACCCTATGCCAAATACATAGCAGCGCCACCTATGCATGTCACTGGTTGAGTATAAAGCGATAGACATCTATGGAAGCTTCTGGAGCTGTTATTGCCATGAGAATGACAAGATATCATGTTTTTGCAATTTTCAATGTGATTTAATAGTCAGAGCTGGTGAGATGGGTCGTAGCATTTCAGTAAACAAGAATTGCTTCACCTGATAGGTGTACAACACTGCCTGAAGTAACATCTGAATTCAATACTGCAACAAACATCAGCATGAGGACTGTTCCCTCATACGTTCCCTCCAAGATCCTGTGGAGGACCTACCAAGTATTAACTTCAGGTACTTCAGTGTGTACTGAATTTTCATACACAAATTTCCTTCTTGTCCAAACAGTCAACACCTGGAAGCTTTCAAATGTTGGGTATTTTGTTTTAATAATGGCATAAGGTTTGACAAAAATCCAAAACTGTATCTGAATGTACCCTAGATCTTAAATAGGCTACATTAAAATAGACTCCCAGTAACGTTCAAAGGAAGAACACAGTCATCATTATGATGATGATGATAATAATAATAATAATAATAATAATAATAATGTAATTCTGCTCTGTTTTTCTGTAATGTTATGTAATAGGCCAGTCTTCACACGACGACTGTTCAGGGTTGGAAAAACAAGCATCTCTCATCAGGCAGGATCACTGCAGGCTGACCCTACAGGCGGCTCTGTACTGTGTGTCCCTGCACACGATCCTTATTACAGAACCCTATTACAGAGCTGCTGTTGTTTTCCCGGACTGTGTGCATCCACGCCCTCAGCCGCCCAGGATAAAATGAATGAAATCTTGAGGGGTTTTTTTTCTCTCCTTGCATCACTCAGAGTCCTGATAGCGGCAGTGCTGAGCTGCGCGAGCCGCATCGTCACACTGCGCGCGGAGGAAGCGGGGGTGTCCGCGTGCGTCACACGACACAGGAGCGTAGCCGCGCGCGCGCCTTCCAACAGCAATAACGGCACCTCAGCTCTCCACGCCATCTCTCCCTTTAACGCCATGCAAACCAACAGGCAAAATGCTACGTGACTGGCATGGCGTAGAATCGAAGAAATCCGTCGCGCGTTCGCTTTCCTGCTGCTTCCTATAATCTACTTCTGACGTCTTCGGGACACTGCAGAACAGCGTCGAGGTAAGACCGCGCGCGCAGCCTGTCTGGAAGAGGATGCGCATTCGGGATCCGCGGTCGGTAGCGCGAGCGTTTTCTGCGCGTCCTTGAGCCTTAAAGCCTTATTTGGTGTGATGGAGCGCGACGGTCACGTAGCTTAACAAAAGAACGGCACGGTGCAGCTATGCGCGCGCGAGGACACCGACGCACAAGAGGTGATTTATTTTTTTGATTTTATTTTTTAATCGTTCAGAGCCGACATGGCCTTTTTAATTCGATTTCAATACCGATCCTGCATCTAAACAGCCGCCCAGTCATTAAGCCGTGCAGTAACACCAGGTGGATGGGGGTTTTCATTGCCGGATTGACGTCCTGTTCATAATTTGCGTTATCCTACGCTTTCCTGAACCTGCCCGTGATCAGCTTTAGTGAATTAGACGTGAATCATCAATCATCTAAAGCTCTCGCGTTATCATGAGCAGCGTCAGCGTAGTCCGTGTGTTGCATTAAAATACATACAGCTCGATACGGACAAAAAACCCCATTGCGATTCCTGTTTGATTTATGCATTGCCTTTTTCGATATACCGTGCAAGCTAAAAATGTCCTGGAGAACCCAGTGAAGCGATATGCCTTTTATTGTGTTTCCTGGATGCCGTGATTCATGAGAAAAAAAAAACGCCCACAAAAACACCCACATCAGCAACTGAGAAATATCAGCAGGAACACCATGGTGCTGCATAGAATAAAAAATCATTCACTGAATCACATTACGATTAGGAATGACTCCAGAGTGGCTGCTGTGGCCTTACACAGACCTCGGACTGGTCGTAAAAATGTTTAGTCTTTAAGTTCTGTGTGTCTGTGTGTCTGTGTGTGTGTGTGTGTGTGTAACTCAAAATCAATCACACAAACACAACTTAACAACTGCAAATTATTTAGACCATATGCTGTTTTTATCTAGGGTCGAACTCCCAAATGATGAACAACAACTAAGACAAGACAAGTCAAATGGATTTTTAAATAAAATAAAGGAACGAAGCAGATCTTTCACGCACTAGATTCAATCTGTGATCGCTGCTTGTGCGTTGCTTTTCGGCTTGCCCATTAGCTAGGCATGTGTTGTTAAAAATAAACAGGATTTGGCCTGTTTTGGTGGAATGATACACTATCCTCTGTGCATATTTTCTAGGTGACATTTTGATTTGATTTGATTTTCGTTCAAACTGTTTCGCATGAATTATTAAAGTGCTGATTAGAGGAATGACCGTGGGGCTGCTGGTAAGGATTATGAAACGGAGGTTTGTTTTTGGAAGCACAGCAGGACCATCTTGTAGGTCTAGTGGTATGCCATATGCGTGCTGTTACAGCTGAATGAGAATCTAGTCAGGATTTATTTAGTTACGTATAGGAAATAAATAAAAAAAAAACAGGTATTGCATGCTTTGGACGTGACGCTGAGGTGATTATGGTAAAAAAGAAAATGGTTCAGCATTATGGTTTTATCCTGGTTGGGATGAAACACAGTGCTATTTTTTGTGGTTGCTCTTGCTGGTCTGTCTGTGGAGAAGAGAAATTTTATGAGGTTCTGTAATTTGGGATGAATCATGACCAAGCTGATGTACAGTAGCTGAAATAGGCTACTTATATAAGCTTATATAAAGCTCCCGTGACATAAATGAAGCCCGCTGTTTGTTGGTTAGGACTACCGGGGTTACTGGAGCTGCAGTAATGAAGATGAATGCCATGTATGGTTTTTCCCCATATATCTAAAGTAAGGAGTGTACGCTTTAACTCATTATCTTGTAAGCTTCCTCAGTACACACCGTCTTTCTTCTGTATCACGCCTGCCCTTGGGGTGTGTTTCCACAGTAACCGGAGAACTCCCAAAGTTCCAAAAAAAGAAGCACAACCGAGATGGTCCACGTACACTGACGGAGGAAGAATAGCCGATTTCTTGAATGCCCTGAATGGCTCAGAGGTTCACATGCTGCTGTATTCACTGTTAAGGATAATTGATTGAATATATGATGAGAAATCTTTCTTGGAAGTGTTTATGCCAAAAAAAAAAAAAAGTTTTTAGTCAAGCACTGCAGCAGAAATGCTACGGGCATCCATATGACACCAGAGGCCCACCCTGTTCGTCTTTCTCCTCTGGTGATTCTGCACTGCAGCGTTTCTCTTTCCCTCCTCTCATATGATACATACTCGCCTGTGCTCACAGCAGCAAAGATCACTTTCCCTCATACATGTTTACTGTATATCTTTCTTATTGTCCAAGTGGGGAATTCATAGCCTTGGTCCAACCATCTCTGATCCACCTGCTTCCTTTGACCTTTTTTCATCCCACTGTATTTATTATACTGTAGATCTCCTACTTTGCTTCATACAGAGTTTATACGTTATTACATAACCGGTTAATTGCATAACAAGTGCATCTTTTCGAGCTGTCGTCCTGCAACACTAACGTGAGATAACACGGAAAACTCCGCTCTCTGTTGATATGTTGCTTAGTGATGGGGAAGAACACAATTATGTCATCCTTCTCCTGTTTTTCAAGGATCCCTGACCATGAACACATGCGACGACTGGGAATAGAAGAGATTCCCCAAAGATCATGTCACTTACTTTGTTTTTTTGCCACATGTACAAATGGGAATGTCTACAAATACGGTCCTAATTCCTAGGAGTCTTAGGACTGACAAATGCTAAATCATAGAATTTAATGGAAAATATGAGAATTTGTATGCATAGAAGTCATTTTCAGCAATCACATCATTTGGCTACATATATAATCAGTATCTGATTTGCTTTAATTTCAGCATTATAGCTTTTAAATATGATTTGAATAAACAAGTATTTTCTTTTGATATCTCAGGAGTGTACTGGTAGGTTTGCTTTTCATTCATTATCATTGATTATTATGGCCCAGTCCTAATTATTGTAATTCCACACTTATCTTGGCTGAAGTGAACGTGACCTGGTTTGCACTGTCAGCTCTTGAGAACGGAGGGACTTGCACTGTTAATCAGACTGTTTATGATAATCAGATGCATGAGCAAAGTAACGATAATGCATAAAAAATGCATAATCAACAAACGCATTGAGCTCAGGTGAGAGCTAGGAGAAGATCCTGCGCTGTATTCTAAGTGCTGTAAATAGCCAGTTTGATCTCGCTGTACACAGGAGACCGATGGCTGCATCTGCTCCAGAGTGTGATGAGTGAGTCATTAATATATTCTGACCTTGGTGCTGATGGCAGCAGAGAATGCACTACATATTTGCACATTCAGATACAAGCAAAGGCTATACAGTCAATGTGAAATGTACAGTGCAGTAGGCCAAAAGAATAGTCAACCATGCTTCCTGGAACATTGGATTTAGTAAAGACTGCAGCCAGTCCATCACAGTTTCTTCAACAGAAAGAACCAAACAACTACAACACTTAGAAGTGCACCTGGAGAGCGCAGACCTCCACCAAGGCCAATGGAGTTTGGAGTTGGAGTATTTTTACGACTGGTTCATACAGGCGCAACAATCCACGTTCAAGACGGGACTGTGCACAAACAACAAACCCACTTTATTTTTTCCCAATTTTATAAAAATAATATGTGCATCCATGCTGTGATTCGAATCCGCTCCAAAATGTAATAAATTCATCCTTGGGCCACGATACATCCTTCCACCAAGTGTCATGACAGCTAGGCCTGTAGCTTTTCCGTAATCCTGCTGAAATACAAACAAACAAAAACAAGCAAACAAATAAATAAGCAGCACTGAAAACAGAGGTAAAAATACAATCAAACAAAATGTTACTAAGAAACCAGAAAGCAGTCCAATATCTATTGTGGACAACTTACTGTTACAAAGTGGCTAAACTGGCGTCTCATCCCATGAATGTTAAATAAATAAATCCTCCATACAGAAAGCTTCCCCATAGCAATGTTAATATAATTTTTACATGTCAGTCTTGCTCTTATAGAAAACATAATCAACATCTCCTAACCAAACAGAGACTAGTGCCGAATTCAACAGCGGCGTGGTACAATAGATGTCTTGTTTTATTCTGCTTGGCAAAAATTACAGTACAATTAAAAATGACTTTGCTTTCAAACTGATTTGACACAAAACAGCTGACAGCAGCATTTCTATTCAAGTATACTGACTCACCCTTCTCATACAGTTAAATAATAGCTTGCTCATGCAAGCGGAGCACAATCATAATGCTATGCCTACTGAGTTTGTTTAAGTGCATGGACATAATGTTATATGGCAAAAGTATGTGGACACCTGACTGATCACACTCATGTCTGCTTACTGAACATCCCATTCCGGATTTATTCTCCCCCACTATATATAAAACCGCTGTTTTCCACTATATTTCGGAAAATGACTGTGGGGTTTTGTGCTCATTCAGCCAAAAGATCATTAGTGAGGTCAGACTTTGATGTCAAGTGAAAAGGCCTGGGTTGTTCCAGTTTAACCCAAAGGTGCTCAGGGCTCTGTGCATGTAACTTCTACTTCATTCGTGGAAAACTATGCTTCATAGAGCTCGCTTTGTACATTGTGCATTGGAGCATTGTCATGCTGGAATAGGTTTGAGCCTCTTAGTTCCAGTAAAGGGAATTCTTAATGCTACAGCATACAAAGACTTCTAGACTATTCTGTGCTTCCAACTTTGTGGCACCAGTTTGGGAAAGTAACACATATTTGTGTGAAGGCCAGGTGTCCAATTCTGCCTGGCCATATAATGCATATTGATTCAGTTAGACCCAAATGAACATTGTGAAACTTTCAGGACTAGGGATTAGTGGCCATGTGGACCTGAGCTTGCAAGCAAAGTATGCACCAGATAGTAATTACATGCTTACATGATCTTAACATGATCCTAAAATTTTTTCAATTATTTTCCCAGATCTCAGGGAATACATCAAGAGTTAGCAGTGACTGTGCCCTGAGTGGACCATACCAGCATGCCAGAGCAAAGCAATGACTACCGTGTGGTGGTGTTCGGGGCTGGAGGTGTTGGCAAGAGCTCCCTGGTCCTTCGTTTCGTGAAGGGCACGTTCAGGGACACGTACATCCCCACGGTGGAGGATACGTACCGGCAGGTGATCAGCTGTGACAAAAGTGTGTGCACGCTGGAGATCACCGACACGACAGGCAGCCACCAGTTCCCAGCAATGCAGCGCCTGTCCATCTCCAAGGGTCACGCATTCATCCTGGTGTACTCCATCACCAGCCGCCAGTCCCTGGAGGAGCTCAAACCCATCTATCAGCAAGTGCTGGCCATCAAGGGCAATGTGGAGGGAATTCCAATCATGCTGGTGGGCAACAAGAGTGATGAGAGCCAACGTGAAGTCGAGACCAAGGAAGGGGAGGCGCAGGCCAACAGCTGGAAGTGTGCCTTCATGGAGACTTCGGCCAAGACCAACCACAATGTCACCGAGCTCTTCCAGGAGCTGCTCAACCTGGATAAAAAGCGCGACATGAGCCTCAACATGCGTTCCAGCAAGCAACGCAGGGCCGACAAGCTGAAGGCCAAGTGCAGCATCATGTAGAGATGGTTCGAGTGGTGGAGAAAGAAGGAGCAGAGTCATTTCAGTAATGACATGACTGGATAAAAAATGTACAAAAGTCACTCATCACATTAGTCCCATTTCTTTGGATCTGAATCAGGTATTCTTCGGTGCACGGTTAACCAGCCAGACTTTGTTCTCTTTTCATTCTCTTCGATGATTTCTTTGGCTCCTGTAACGACCACTAGAATCTCAAAGTCTTAAAGCTGACATCACCCACTCCCTCTCTACCATTTGATTGAGCTGACTTGGACATCTTCAGTATTAACTCGTCCTTCTCCCCTCTCCACCCTCCACCTGCTCATGCACAGCTTTCCTCAACAAGGTTTGCTTTCAGGCTGTAACGAAAACAACCCTAATCTTCATCATAATCATTCATAGGGCTTGGTGTCTTGTAAAGGACTTCGCTCAAAACTCGAATAGAAAAGCGTCTGAAACTGGTTCTGCACTTTATCATGTTCTCAATGGGCGAATGAGACCACAAGCGCAAAACAAAGCGACCGCATTATCCAGCTCTTCCAAATTAGATATTACAACAGCACAAAAGCATGTTAGAAATTTGGGTTCAAAGACTTTTCTTTGTTGGCTTTGTAATAGTACACACAGGTTTCAACAAGCAAACATGAATAGTGAATGACGCACATATGATCATGTAGAACTACCTTCCTACTCATTGTGATAATAGAGTTGTCAAATGCAGAGCTTTACTTAAGCAAAGCACAGCAAGCAGACTTAAAAATCAAAAGCATTTCCCCCCCGATGTTGGTGGCACGTGAAAACCTGAAATATGCATTAATCATTAACCTTAACAGAAACATTTAACCTGTGTGTGAAATCTAAATGTGTATTAATCTCATTTGTATTGAATACCCTTGTATAGTTAATGTTTTCTTTTCTTTATTTAGTGTGTACATACGGTATATCCTCTGACTATTTAATGCCATTGCTTTAGCAATACATTATATAAAAGCACTTTTAGAATCTTGAGCACATTCAAAACATTAAAAATGAACCTTTACAGAAACGTTTTGTCAGACACTCTGCGTTTACAATTTTAAAAGCAGGTACAGTGTTTATCTAATAATATTATATGAAGGACCAGAAATAAAAAATAAAGAAGCACAAACATATGGTGTAAAATAAATATCAGACTATTTGTCTTGTTCTGTGGTTTTGAAATGACAAATGCAACATAAACTGTGATGTACATATTATTAATATCATAATAGGTAAAAAAAAAAAAGAAGCTTGTCATGTGAGTATGAATTTGCATCAATTTAGAAAGGCAATAAGAGATATATTAGGATCAGCTGTAACTATTTCCATCTCCTTTTTTGATGTATTTATGTTTCCTGATATGCTAAATGAAATGCATTAAATCTGGTTGGCATTTTATGTGTTTTTCTTTTATATGTACATGAATGATTTCTGCTCCATACATGTTTGTCTATGGTTTTAAGAAACGTTCTTCGAGTGCAAAGCAAACACTGCGGACCTTAACTCAGTCTTCAGAGTTCATTACAATTTTGTTTACACAAAAAAAGGTAAACATCATGTGCAAGGTTTTTTGTCTGTTTGTGAGTTCATGGCCCCAGAACTGCCATATGGCCACTGGGTCTCAGCAATATGTTTGGATTTTACACTTCCTCAAGTATTGCTTTGGGTAAAAGCATCTGCCAAATTAATGAATGTAAGTGAAAGCCCAATGCAAAAGTGGCTTGGGGAACCAAATGTTGAAATTTCAGGTCCATGGCCAGGAAAATCCCCAGATCTCAATCCCATTGAGAACCTGTAATCAATCCTCAAAAAGCAGGAGGACAAACAAAAACCCGGAAATTGTGATAAACTCCAAGCACTGATTAGGCAAGTACGGGTTGCCATCAGACGGGATTTGGCCCAGAAGCTGATATCCAGCATGCGTTTGCATTAATCTTTAAAAAGAAGGGTCAACACTGTAAATATTGAGTCTTTGCATAAACTTGATGTATTTGTCAAAACCTATGAAATGCTTATACTTGTACTTCAGTATACCATAGAAACATCTGACAAAAAGATCTAAAAACACTGAAGAAGCAAACTTTGTGAAAAGCAAAATTTGTGTCAGTATCAAAACATTTGGCCTTGACTGTACATGCCTCTAACGTAAATAAATAAATTCAGCACTATAATAATCAATTGAAATGATATTCCATTCCTGTTACTGAATTCATTCGTTCATTCATTCATTCATTCATTCATTCATTCATTCATTTTTATCCTGGTCAGGGTCAAGGTGAAACCAGAGGAAACCGGTGCACATACATGGAGAACATGCACAGAATCTCTGCACAGACAGAAACCAGAACTCAGGATTGAACAGGGGACCCTGGAGCTGTGAAGCGGGAATACTACATAGTTCACAAACATGCAACCCTTCCTGTATTAGTGTACACACCGGTATGCTTTAAGTCATATTAAGTCAAGTATTGACATTCCACCCAGGGGGTCCACAGTTTGCACCCACCATTTTTCATTCATTCATTCTGACCATAATAGTCAGAATGAATGAAGGAAGGAGAGAAGAAAACCTAATTTTATATTTATTAGGTTGACACTGAATCTCTCAGTTTAAAGACGTTCAAAAATGTTCTTAGCCCCTGAATTATAACCTTAATGCTAAATAACTTATGCAACAGAGAATCAGTTTTAGTGCTCTTGTTATCTGCACATTCCATCCAATACCAGCACTGTTACATAGAATAATGTCAGCAATATCAATATCAGTTTACATGAACATGCCTATTATCATTCACCCCGTAGAAACGACTGGAAACTGGAGACTTCTCCTTCTTTGCCGCAAAAATGATGTTTTATTTTAGTTTTTGTCGCCATCTGGTGGACAAATAGCGTTATTAAAGAATATATTCAAGAATTATTGTTAATTAAAACAGAAGTATTGTTAATTAAATATTATACTATATATATTCAATAATATATATTCAAGTTCATTTCTATTTTTATAATAATAAAATATAATATATAAAAAAATAATTTAATAATGATAATGTTATATTAAATTATATTATGTTCTTTATTATTATATTATATAATATTATATTATATTATATTATATAAAAAGAGTTATATTCAGGCAATAATAATAATAATAATAATAATAAAAATAATAATAATAATAATAATAATAATAATTATTATTATTAGCATTGATCAGAAGTTCTATGAAATAACACATATATATAAAGCGTGTTAATTAATTCAGTGCATTTAAATAAACAATTACAGTGTATAAAAGAAACACTGACTTAGTAATGTCATACACTGCAATAATGGTACTATAATTTTATATTTACATTTCCTTAAGAAAATAATCAACTTTTAATCTATTAATAACCAACACCTTTATCGTTGAGGTCCTTATATCCTGTATCTGTTCGTGACCACTAGGTGTCACTGTGGCTTCATAAATTCGCAGCAACTCACATACTCGTGCACGTGTAAAGCTGCCATGGTCATGTGCTGTTTTTTTTTTCCAGATTATAAAACCATCCTGAATGTTGAAACCTTTGGCAGTGAGCTAATGTTTGTGCATTTGTGCCTCAATCATACAGTAAGTCAGCATGTTATACTGTAACTTGTTGATAGCACGTCAGTGATGGAGATGTGTTTTCTTTCCATTTCTGCATGTTGTGTAAACCAAATAGGAATAGGTGAGTGAGTGAGAGTGCACTGTTTTGGTCAGTAGCAGGACACTGGGTGCCTTTATACAAAGCTCATTTTTCCAGAGTTGAATTTGAATTTAGCTAAGAGTGGAACCACATGCATATGGTAAGCTATTAAGCTCTTTCACTGAACGTATCTGACAATGCACTCTGAATTAAATCGACCAAGCATGCATGCTCAGTGTTTCTTTATATAGGATGATGTATGGCTGAAAAGCAGGCCTACTCTTAGGAGTAGAACCAGAGCCAAGAAAACACTCATAAGCCATTAATGACACTTGGCCTTTTAAAGGAGTTGAAGTAATGAAGTAATTAAAATCCCTAATAGCCTATTTGTAATATTATAAATGGTATCTCCTTGCAAACAAGTGTATCAGTACTACATGCTGGTGAAAGGTTTCACCTGTACTTCTCCATGATCAATTTCACTAACAGTGTGAGAGAGAGAGATTTGCCTTGCATTAGGTTCAGTCCAACAATGTTTGTTAATTTATTTCAAACCAAGCTTATATATTCACATGCAAGCTTCTGTATACACTATATTGCCAAAAATATTTGTTCGCCTGCTTTCACTCGCATATGAACTTGAGTGACATCCCACTCTTAATCCACAGGGTTTAATATGATGTCGGCCCTTTGCAGCTATAACAGCTTCTGGGAAGGCTTTCCACAAGGATGACGAGTTTATGGGAATTTCTGACCATTCTTCCAGAAGTGCATTTGTGAGGTCAGACACTGATGTTGGACGAGAAGGCCTGGCTCTCAGTCTCCACT
>JAOVYV010000004.1:19436640-19450073 GCA_025674545.1 Hassar affinis | reverse complement strand
TAGCCATGAAACCTCCCACACTAAAATGACAGGTGTTTCAGTTTCATTGTCTAACCCCTGTATATATACAGTATGTAGATTAGACCTGAATATGTTTTAACATTTCTCTTAATGAGATTTGAATGCACTTTAGGTAACCAAGCTGACTGACTGTCCTAATATGCAATTGAAGCTCATTAATTCAGGCACATATGTCAAAGATTTAGGCAAAAATACAATAATAAAGTTTAGCTATGTTTGCCATTATTGAAGTTGTTACACTAAATTGCATTAGTAATCATGGAGCCCTGGGTTTAATGAATTCCAGGATCACTGTCAAGTCAAGTTGAAACCTTACAAGTATACTAATGCATAATGAGTTTGTAAGTGTGTCTGAATGAGGTGGGTGGTGAGGGGAAGTTTAACAGGGGTCTTAAAGAGGTCAGACCCCTCATCCTGCCCCTACCCCTGCCCCCCAAACACACACACATGCACACACTCATCCTAATGGTATTCTCATACTCAATAACAACAAATTTGAAAGGGTCCCTCGGAAGACATTTCTTAGACAAAAAAGCTATTTTTTCTCGAACTAGCAGGTTGTTGACTAGAGACTGTGAAAAGGGGATGCCCCGGCAACTGTGATTTTTTGGAAAGAAGCTTTTTCTACACTGCAGATACACAATGACTCAGAAGAGCTTCATAGGCAGGCAGAAGCTCAGGATGTTTACAGGTGAATTATTAGTCATAGTATTACTAGCAAACATTTAGTCATTTAGTCCAGTCTGTAGAATTAGTTAATAGAATGCAAGTATTAGTGTATCAGATACACTAGTCCTTCGCCACCCAAAAAGATATTTGTGCTGCCCTTTTTAAATTAGGTCATCTAGCCAGCTAGAGTTAACCAGGAGCATGGAAGGTTCTATCAGTAGTTGCATATTTTCATATATTTAAAGCACTTCATGCTGTTATGTATATGGTTATGTTTCCACTAATGAATGAGAAATGGGTGTGATAAAAACCTTACAGCGAGCCACAATGAAAGTCGCTTGCCCCCACATACAGGTGAGACTACCTGACTGACTCTGACTCCACCTGATCCGGCCTGATTTTTATTATTATTTTTTTTTTACCTGACTGTACAGCTGCCCTTTCATCATCAGAGTTCGAGCGCTCTAAGTAGGAGTGCTTACTCCCTGTTACAATAGAGCACACAATTCATGCCTACGCTCTAGACAAATATGTAGACAATTCTCTTCTGTAAGCAGTGCATACCTCGTACATCCGATTCATCGTCTCTGTCAGCTGGATAATATAAATTTCTGCATGCGTGGGTGTGCAGTGGCACACCTCGACACACAAAGCAAACCTCGGGTTTCTGGATGCAAGCGAGCCACACCTGGATACTTATAGACCTAAATGATACTTCTGCGAATTACACCTAGATTCCAAGAAGGTGTAGTAACTATCTGCAAAGTTGAGTGTGTCAACAGAAAGAACAATTTTGTTGCAAACAAACTAAAATAGCACTTGGTGCAGGGTGGGGTGGGGTGGGGGGGAAAAAGCCAAGATAAATTTAGACACTCTTATTCAAACAAAGGGCACGTTTGCTAGCAATCGAGGTGAAATGTGAAAATCGATAGTTGCGTATGTAATTATGCAAGCGTAGTTTGGCAGAACTGTGTGCACCTTTCCCCTTGGTCGTGGATAATGTTTTCATGTGATTGCTACACAAAACAGCATAAAACAATGGAAGGCTTAAACAAAAGGGCAAGCTGTTATTCATTGAAGCATAATAGTATACAAAATGAAAACCCTGACAGCTAATGTGTGTCTCCTGTATGATTCCGGTATGATTCCTCTCCTTAGAATCTGTGTGATCTGTTCTGGCCTATAGAGTAAAAGCTTTTTTTATTTTTATTTTAATCACTTCAATCCAGTTACCTATTAAACTTCTGACTGTGTCTGATAAGCAAGAAGCCTTTGGGGGCTCCTATGTCCCGAGTAATGAGTCAGTTCCTTTTATAAACCAGATGACTGTTGAGTTCACTAACCCCCTCCCCACCCCACCACCCCCCTTACTCAAACCTCCGACAACTTTGCAATGCATCATAGATTACTCACACTTCTTTGATGGCTGATTTTCATGGTATTATCTTAGCAGATGTTTGCAAATGATGATATCAGTTAATTCCTTCCGTCACCTCAAAGTAAATGCCACTACTGAAAAAAAGTCAAAAGCATTTATCATTTAAAAGTTTCTTTTATTCAGGTTGTTTGTTTGTTTTTTTCGTGCTGCATGCACTGAAACCATTCTGGCATAAAGGTCCCTGAGAAAGCCACCTTTTGTTGGAGAATCAATCTTTTATTCTGAGAAACAACAAGAGATTTAAGTTAGGGCATCAAAATGTCAAACATGAAAGATGCCTTAGTATTGGCTTTTTTTTTTAAGAAAACAAATCTTGGCCTTTATTTCTTTGCATACTTGGCCTAATTTCTGACAAATACAGTTTCATCTTCTGTTTCTTCTAAACAGTGTTTCAAAAGATGTGCTCATATGGCTGGAAATTAGTTGACTCAAATGCTGACTTTTGAAAGAAAAAAGAAAAAGAAGCTCGGAGGCCTGTGATGATCTAATTCTATGCATTATTTTTCCAATGGCTTTGAAAGAGGCTAATAGTGGGTCAGCATTAACGTGTGTTTGGGCATACACTTGCATCACAATGTGTCAGACCAGACATTACATCTATTCTGAGTGATAGTGTTCAGTTTAGCTTTTATTGCCTTGATTGAAGTACCTATAATTAAACATGTGAGTCAGCTGGGAATTACATAAGACGGTCCTCATGTCTGTGGAAGTGGATGAGACAGTCCATGTGAACCTGTCTTGTTGTTGACTAGTGTGATTCAATGCTCTTCTCCAGCTGTTGCCTTCATGCACCTTAAACCTTATAAGTAAAATAAGTGAAATCCTGAACGCAGAGGCATCATCCTCCTCCAATACTCTTAAAATAGAACCGTAGGGGGGTTGCCGTGTGTTTTTGCTGGGGACTTTTTGCCTAAGCACGGCATGATTATACCCAAACAGAAAGGGAATTTAGGGGGAACTCAGAATCCAGACAGTGAACTGTTTGGAGAAAGGAATGTCACATTGTCTAGAAGGGATGAGCAATCTGTCTGAGATGGTGGGACAGGAGGAAAAATGCAGACAGCCAGTATTTGTGTAAAACATAGATTTCCTTTTAATAAGGAGCTCTGAGTCTTGTTTACCCTGTGTAGAAAGTCTTTCCCCTCTTGGCTGTCTTGCCACACATGTCTGGGTTTTTCCCTCTGAGTCAGTGCTGACTGATGAACTTTCTCACTTTCTTCTTCTCTCTCTCTCGCTCTCTGTCTCACACACTCTCTCACACACAGATACAGACTATGGGTAAGGGTGTGCCTTATACCACGTCTATATTGCATCTAGTAATAACCCCCTCCCCTTCCTTTTTGTCTCTCTCTCTCTCTCTCTCTCTCTCTCTCTCTCACTCCAGACACAGACAGACTCGGGTGTTGCCACAATTCTCGACTGCAAAAACCGAGACAGTAACAGCCCCTGCTCACGCTTGACTCTCAGACTGGGAGGGAACAGAGACAGAGCGTAGCAGACAGGAACGAAAGCCAGGACAGGGCGGGGCTACAAGCCATCTGGCCGGAGCCATGCAAACTCATGCAAATCCATGCAAATATTTATCAAATCATTTCTTTGTGCAGCTGCTTTCTGTAAGTGTTTTCCCTCGAGCCGTGAGCTATCTCTGTCATATGAGTCAAAGGTTTGACAGAGTACGAACATTTCTTTTTGTCTCAGAGGTCACAGCGTAGTTTTTGTTACTAGTCATTACGCGCTCACCACACCTGAAAAGCTCTCTTACAATTTGTCACTGTCCCCTCTACATCCTGCTGTCTCTACATACACACCCACGATGTTATTAACTGTCTTAACTTCCATGCATTCAGATGATTTACAGCAATTCAGCACATTTTAGTATGGCTGCATGTCCATTGAGGCATACTTCAACATGCAGCTTTACATTGTGACTGTCCAAAGCATAGCATAGCATATTTTTTGTTGAATTCTTTTCATTATTATTAGCCAGTTTAACTTTTTATAACTAAAAAACAAGGGATCCTGTAAACAATGGACCTAAAGTATTCGTGGAACAGATTATATCCATGAAATATATCTCTACTGAGCTGTTTTTACTTTTATTTTCAAGGTAAATGGTTCCCTGGTTCCAAGTGGTTTGACAAGTATTTGTTTAGTGTACCAGCATCAGACTAGGAAAAAATACTGTTTGTCTTTCAGTTTAGAATGTTTTGTCCCTGATTTTAATCTGCTTTGCTAGAATTATAGTATTTGATTATTTTTGGGGAGGCTTTGCCTCAGATAATCATCTACAAAATGTTCTTGCCTAGACTACACCACATACCAAGCAGTTCAAAAATTCCCCAAGAAGAAATTGAACAGTTAGTAATCCACTACCATGGAAAATAATGATCTAATAAGCTAGGATAATGAACTAATCTATAATTTTTTAAAATTGATAAGCTGTCCAGATAGCCGAGGCAATGTGTGATGTTCTGATTAATTGAAAAGAAAAAAGAAAGGTGTAAGAAATGTCATGCAGAAACCAGGCTACATCTAACTACCTAGCAGCTGTTGGTTTGGAGTTGTGGGTGTGGGTGTGTGTGGATGCAGGGGTGTGTAGGGAGATGCACATTTGTTCAGTCAGGGGTGAATCACCCACCGGCTGTGACTCTACTCTGCCTCTGAGGCACATAGTAAACTGACTAGTCTTTTGGGTTGCTGCGACATAATTATACCACAGTGCTGTTCAATTCTCACATCAGACATTGCAAATTCATTTTCTATTACATCACGGGTCTGACAGTAGTTCCGGCTGTAACATATATTTTAATAATACAGTGCTGTGCAAAGGTCTTCGGCACCCTGTAGTTTTTAGGTAGTTCTGCATTATTGAGTCACTACAAAAGGATTGTATATTTCCAAAGGTTACTTTTCCAACAGAAAATGAAATGGTACAAAAATAATTCTGTATGTCAGTAACGAAAGCAACACGTTACATAACAGAGCACTTTTCAGACAAAAAAAATAATGAAGGCTGCTGGGATTTGCATGCAAAAAAAGAAGTAAATGTGACAGTCAAAGTCTCCAGAAGAGCTGTGGCAGATTCTCCAAGACGCTCAGTAAAACGTTACAGCTGATTACTGTACAGTACGACGCAGAAGTCTTAATAAGGCGCACGCAAATACTCGCTGTAAAGCAAAGATACTGTACTGTAAGATGTTTCTACATAAAAGAAAACACGAGAAAGTGCAGTAAACAGTAATAAACTACAGGAAGTCCATATATGGTGTGCTTTTTTCTTAAATAGTGTCCCAGGTGTTCACAATGTGTGCAGTTTTATAAGGAAATAAATATAGCTTTTAAGTTTTACTGAGCGTCTTGGAGAATCTGCCACAGCTCTTCTGGAGACTTTGACTGTCACACTTGCTTCTTTTTTCTGCATGCAAAACCCAGCAGCCTTCATTATGTTTTTTTGTCTGAAAAGTGCTCTGTTTTTTTACTGACTCAGTAATACAGAACTAAAATCTATAACAAACATCACTAACAAACCTAAAAACAATAGGGTGCCTAAGACTTTTGCACAGTACTGTATATTAATGATCCATGATCCACATAACCTAAAAAAATAATTAAAAAGACGTTCTGTTACTTAACAAAGACATCAATGTGGTTAAGCTTTCTTTTAGGAGATGTTTATGTCACATTTATTGAATCTTGCCTTTCAGTGCTTTGTAAGCATTAATGAAGTTTTCAAGCATGGATGAGTCTGTAGGATGAGGGGACTATACATTGGACTTACTTTGAAAATGAGCAGTTGAACCCCAGAATTACTGTACATCACTCTCCATGCATTCAAGCTACTAAGTGAGCGAGATAAACATCAACACCTCCATGTTCCCTTTTGTTACTCGGAAGCTAATGACGTAACTGTGGTAAATGATGTATATTTTCCATCTTAAAACTGTACAGTTAGAGCTATATGCCTCTATGTTGGTTGATTTAATGCTAATACTTCTGTACGCACTATAACTCACTTCTTGAAATAGGAATTGAGGAGACTACAAGTTACCAAGTCGGAATTCCTAGTTGTCTTTTTTTTTTTTTTGTAGTCAGTGGTTGGGAATTTACGAGTTACTAGCTTTAGTTGAATGCAGCATAACTCAAGAGAGAGAGAGAGAATAAAAAGTGAGACCGGTAATGGAATGACTGTTTATTGCTGCTGATAAGAACTAACTTTTCGCAGACATTCAGTGAATGCATTGTTCTGTAATAAATAAAAAGAAATTGAAATCAATCGGGAAATCAATGTGGATTGAAAGGAAGAGCAGCGTTGCCATGCTCTTATAGGAAAATAATCTTCTGCTTCCCGTCAGGCTGTATCACACCATCCGGGGATATGTTCATTTCCTATAACAGCATGGCCCAGTGTTTTATTCCTAACTTAATACCTACACAGTCTCTGGTCTTGCCTCTAGCCTTGTTCCAGCCTACCATAAAACACTGATCATTTATCAAACAGACAATGTTGTCTTAACTCTTTGATGTTACACGTGATCGTTTTGTCTACAATGATCCATTTCAGACTACAACAGGCCTAACGCAAAAACAGTAATTACACATTTGGGAATTCACAAAAGCATCAATGGATTTCTTCATCTACAAAGCCATTTGCTTAAAGACATAAACCCACCTTTGCTTCTTCCCTTCACAATAGTCAATCTTTTGTGCTATAAAAAAGCAACTCTTTTGCCCGAATTGGCACGGATGACTGTACCTTATGTGCTATAAACTACACAATGCACAGAAAGTAGTTAAAGCCAATGGGGCAGCATTTGTTTGAAGTGCTCTAACTGCCTGCATGCTCATGTCAGGACATGCCTACTGGCCACGAGACTTAGAAGAGCCTCTACAATGAAGTGAGTGAGCACTGTCAGTTTTTCCTGCTGTTAGAAAGCGGCAGGTGTGTTTGTAGAGTGATGGTGGTAAATGACAGTAAGTAGCTATATCCCTTCATAAGGTGAAGGCTCCAGACTGCTCCTTGACCTGGCTGCCCTGGGGACAAATCTCTCTCTCTCCCTCCCTCTCTCTCTCTCTCTCTCCCTCCCTCTCTCTCTCTCTCTCTCTCCCTCCCTCTCTCTCTCTCTCTCTCTCTCTCCATAATTAAAGACATCCCAATGATTTATTTGTGTTTGTATCTTTTAAGCATGGAATGGTATAAAACTACATTGAAGTACCAGAAAAACTGGTATACCCGTTATTCCTTAGTAGGTCCCCCACGGGGGCATCTTGGAAGGAACGTTGCACAGTCCTCACACTGATGTTTGTTGAGGCCCCAGAATTGAACACCGATGTTACTTGAGGCAGCGTTGCACGCCTATCATATGAAACGCTCTGGTCACGTTCACCCAGAGTTTTTTAACGACCATGCTGCTGTCATAAATTCGAGGTGTTGCCAGAATTCTTGTAGTCACAGTTACATGAAAAGCCAAACTTTGCTTCTACCTCTGAAATGCTACGAGCCATCTTAATGATCTCTGAAATCATGGTAACTTGCCGTTTTCGTAGTGGAAACAGCTCTAGAAGCTTCCATAGATGTCTATCGCTTTATACACGCACTGGTAGATGCAACCAATGGCGTGCCCTGTATTGTACTTCATTGTATATTAATGTGATGGCTATACAACTAGCTATGGCATGTAGTGCTGATATCCACAATGCATTACATGATGAGGCGCTGTTATTGCTGTTTGTGTGATTCATAGGAAAATAAAACTGGATTTTCAGATTTTTGTGCACCCCTGATTGCATGCTGTAATCAAGATGAAATGTTTTGAAAAAGTATAACATCAGTATTTATCATACTGTCCACCCATTATCAGTGTTTTTGGTACATCAGTGGAACAAATCCTGCATAAATATTTTTAAAAGGGTCTTGATGACAAGTTTGTACCAATACCATCCAACAAGCGGTTTATATGGAAATACATTATACAGATACAGCACTGACTTAATAGTTATTTATAGCAGTGTTAACTTCCTTATAACATATTTATATAGAAATGCATCAGCTCAAAAGTGTGTCAGTGCTTTAGGACCGACGGTCACTGGAGACACAACGGCAGCTCTGTTTAACGCCACACCACCAGGCTACACCAGCTGTTTAAGGATCGTCTTGCAGAATTTGAAGCGTAAGAGCTGGTGTCACTTCTGCTTTACTGAAAGCTGCATATGTTTTTTTTTTTAAAAGAAAAGGTTGGTCAACATCAAAATAAGTCTCTCTCACTGCTTTGCAGACCGAAACCGTTTTCACCGCTTCTCCTTTACGTGTAAACGTAACTCGGCTTTTCCGAGGTCCCCGCGGGTTTCGCTTGGGCTACTTGCATGCACTACACCCAGGTTACATCAGCAACGTGCAGATGGTGACTTTTGCAAAGAGAAATTTGACAGAGTTCTCAGGAACTATGGCATGACGTTGTTTAATTCCCAAGGAATCTATTTCAATTTCTGCGAAAATGAAGGGCCTCCGCTGTTGAGAATTTAATGTGAAAAATGATTGTTTCAGTGTGCATTTTGAATGCGCTGACATTTCACTGAAACCAGATTCAAACCCAATATGTATTTTGATACGGATAATGAAAGAGTAGCTCTCTATTCTTACCGAAACACTGGCTTTTGACATATAAATGCATGCTTTATTTAGAACCATCTACCCTTCTTTTGTTTGGAGTAGAGTTTCGGGAGGGTCTGGCTTGGCTTCCGTGTGATTGAGAATGATGAGTAAACCTTCCAGTTTAAGACCACGGCCTTCGTCTCAAAGCTGAAAGGGCTCCAAAGGCAGAACTCGTGCTGTTGTGCTTGGTTTCGCTGGAATGCGAGTTTCCCCTTTCCACCCTTCTGAGATTTTGGCTTAATGTGTGGGTGTGCAGACACATGAATGATGGGCTTAAAGGGTTGCCAGGCACATGTGTGTGTGAGTGTGTTTGGGATCAGACAGTCACACTTTGGGCAGTTGTTCAGCTCCTGCTGTGATGCTCCATCAGTAGAGTTATTACTGTTATCATGGCTTTTGTGGGGACGCTTCCTCTCTGTCCAGGCGCTTTTTCCAGCCTCATGAGGTGTGTGAGTCACACAGATACCGTACGCACGTTTGTGGGAGTGTGCGCGTCCATCTGTAAATAAACAAATTATCATTCTCTCCAGCCAGCTACTCATAGCTCTGCCCTGTCTGGTCCAGCTCTTTTGACTCCCACACAGTTTTTAGGCTTTTCTTATATTTGCCCTCTTATTTTAGTATGATCATACAGACATAACAGGAATCACATATATATTTTTGCCAAGTCTCTGGGAAGATGCTAAATGCGTCTTTAAAACAGCGCAGAATAGTTTTATCGCCCTTCGACGTCACACTTCTGGTCCGCTGCGAGAGTTTGAGGTTACTGCCATGTGTTGCCTTTCCATTGCTCTAACCCTCCCCTTCCCTTTTTTCCTTTGTTGTGCAGAAAATAAGGACGACATGATGAGAATAAGGAGGGTGTTAACAGGCTGGCGACAGAGAGAGAGAGAGAGAGAGAGAGAGAGAGAGAGAGAGAAGCTGGGAGGAGGAGGAGGGGGGGACTGTGGGTGAGACTGTATTTTAGGGATACTGAGGTGAGTCAGCCATGTGGTGGGGTTCAAGTGGGTCATTTAGCTCAGGCTTTGTGATGCTAATAGTGGCACACGCATACTAGATTGACGGCGACACACGAGGGCTGCTGTTTGACGTCAAAGAAGAACCTAGAATTGTGATTATATGTTTGGATATGGCTGTTTTTTTTCTCCTACATATTATGCATTACGTTTGTAATGGTAAGGCTTGTCCACTGGACTGAACTTTATATAAATATCTACATTATAAACGTAACTACAGTATGTGTGTTATTATAGAAATATTGAAGACCCCACTTACTGACAATATCAAGTACATTCTCACTAATCTATAATGACCTACCAGCATTGTTTGGACTTAATTGCAATTGATTAGACTAACCTAACGGTTAGCGAGTGTTGGACACAAAGCCAGTAATGAGTGTGGGGTTTTGCAAACACGCCTCTGAATAAGATTTCGGAGAGCTTCATTCAGAGAGAACAGAGTGGCACACGTCCCCAAATAAAAAAAAAACAGATGTCCGTGCAGCTGGGGAGGCTGGACTCCAATTCCTGATAAGACAAAGGGACATGTCTGTGTGTTTTTCCTTTGTCAGGTTGACAGTGAAGGGTTGATTCACAGGGAATAAGTGGAGTAAAAGGGAAATAAATGGATGTGTGTAGGAGTAGAAGAAGATATATTGTGTTAACTGAACACTTACTCTACACGCCTAATTTATAGTCTACTGATGTCTTTTCACTGCTTTTATAAATCACTTCATAATTTTGACATTTTATATCTATTGCTTTTTATGGGGAAAATAAGAACAGTCATCGTTCAGGTTCTCAATAGGAAGAATGCACTTAGTTATATTATTCTCTTTTTCTATATTTCTATACAACCTTTTCTTCCTTCTCAGGGTTGTGTTAATTAATCATACTATAATCCATAAACAAGAGGTTTTATCCCTCACTTCACTTGTAATGCGTGAAGAAAGTTACTTATGCATTTCCAAAACTCTACAAGGCTTGAAACGGAAACTCAGCCGTCAAAGATCCCTTTTTCTAAGACGCCGTGACCTGTTAATCATTTACTTGCAAAGGGAAACAACAGACAATAACATATGGAATTTATGACTTTTGAACTGGAAGGTGTAAACGACCTATGTCTCATACATTCTGCCTATATACCCGGTCTTGTGATGTGTCTGTATACTTTGTAACCTAAATAAGCTTTCGAGGAAAGTCCCGATTCTCAGAGATGTGTTTGCTTTCTTTGTTTTCATGCTTCAGTTAGACATTTAGAACTAAATACCATAATGGGCCGTGCTCTAGACCACAGTTTACTAACACTGAACACTGTTGTCCTACAGTAGGACAATTCTGTGCCTGGGGTTTTCATTTAATACCAAAAACCCAAAGTATGGCATTATGAATTATGAACTATGGAACGAAGCAACTGAAACACATAATGCAGTATACATAATGTTTTTTTTAATGAACTGATCTGTACTATACACTCCTGGTTTGTGTTATTAAAAGTGATGAATTTCACAACTTATGCAACCCTGACATAGGCTCCAGCATGTACGCTGGTTGTAAGCGTTATGACCACAGTGTCTCTTTGTTGCTCAGTTATAATCACAGAGTATCACCACCACACCCTTTAAAGCCCACTGTCTCACTTTGACCCTCATAATGCTGTCACAGTTTATCCCATTGCCGCTTGATTGTGGCTGGGCGTGGGGATGGTCGAGGTTCGGATTGGCTGCACTTGAGGTTTCCTTTCAACTCTGGGTTTGTCAAGCGGGCTGGAGTTAATGCAAACCCCCTGTCTTTCACTGAAACCAGTCCTAAACAAGCACTCCCACTGGTTTTACACGTACCTTTTAATTACATCTGGTCCTAAACAAAGGCACATGCACAGAGGGCCAAACAATAGTCTTGGCCACAGGTTCAGCAAAGTTCACAAAGCTTCATAAAAATGAAATGGTTATTCATAACATTTGTACAACAGACATGTCTGCAATGTGTTTCTGAGTTTGGTTCAAGCATGCAAGGTTCATTTTATGAAAAAAAAACATGAATTGTTCTGGTTTTAGGCTTAACTTACCACCATGTGTACACATGATAGAAGTATTGACTTTGGATATATAAATCAGATACAATTGACATAATATAATATGAATAAAAAAAAAAAAGATCATGCTGTGCTTGCTACTTTTGAGATCCAAAGGTCTGCCCAGGCCTATCCCACTGGAGCCAAGAGAGAGCTTTTTGCCCTTGATCTTTCAGCTATAAATGATGTTTAAAAGCTGAGTTCAAATGTAGCAGAATCATTTTTCCAGGGTGGTAATTGCTTTTAACATTTAATGAGACCACCCAGGATTTGTGATAAGTTTAATTGCTACCATTCTCTTCTCTGTTCTCTCTCACTTCCCTTCTTTACATAATTATTATATCTACAGTACATGTGTATAAAACAAATCTTACTCTCATTATACTCATGTATCATAGTTATAGACAAACATAACAGCTCTTTGGTTCCAAACCTTCAATTTCCCATTACAAGTGCACTTCATTCTCATCTTACCTCAAAGGAGAAATGACATACAGGCCACACACACAAAAAAAATCTCACAAGGCCAGAAAAGCATGTTAATGGAATGGGAGTGTAGATGGTCTAAATTGCAGAGTGATGATACACTGTGCATGATTCATTATTAATATCTGTATCTGTTCCGAAAAACGCATACTGCTAGAACAAATTATGCTTTGTCGTGGCATATCTGATCAAAATGAGCAGCTGGTTGTTGGATAGTTGTTCCACCGTTAAAAGTGCCTTGCGTGTCTCGTGCAGTTGTATTGTATTCCAGCTGGCTAATCAATGTGTCATGTTCAGAGAACTTGAAATGCCTCTCTAATAGCTTAATCTAATTAGATGTAATGGATTTTACGAGCAGATAGGGGCAGCACCAGCACCGATGGCCTGCCTAGTGGTCAAGCAGCTGCTCCATGCATACGATATAAGCAAGAGAAAAAAAACTCCCAGCTCTCTAGATCTCAAGTAATAATAAAAAAAAGCTAATTATGAAAGCATAAAGAGTGTGCATGAAATGTGTCAGGAATTGCACTTGGCACAAACAAGCCAATATTTTCATTGTGAATAAACCGTCCAGAATGTAGTTGGCTGTCCAGAGTGTGGAGTAAAATGGTGGGAGATGTTGGTGACATTTATTTTTAATGGGGGAAAAATCTATGTTTAATTGGAAAAGACCTGTGTGCATCACTCTCATTAGGCATACCACATATAATTGTCTTACAGTTAATATTAACAGTAACTGGATCCAGCGGAAAACAAATCTAGGCCTACGGTAACTGGTTCACTAAGTGAAAATTGCCTTTAATAAAGCAATGAGAGAATACATTGGAATCTGGGAGTGGACAATAAAAATAAGTCATTAGCTACAAAGGTTTAGTTATTTGATGAAACACATTTTATCCATGTCTATTTTACACTGGTGGATAAACTAGATAAATAACGATTACCAGAGGACCACTGTAAACCCTAAACCAGGAGTCTCAAACTCAATCCACGAAGGGCCGTGTGGGTGCAGGTTTTCCTCCCAACCAAGCAGAAGCCACACCTCATTCCACCTGTGTTTAATCAATGAATCTAATCAGTGGATCTTGACTTTCAGTA
>JAOVYV010000004.1:19183941-19199030 GCA_025674545.1 Hassar affinis | reverse complement strand
GTATTACGTAATGTTCTCTGATTGGTTTACGTGCTGTACGTTCTGTACGTATTACGTTCCTGCGTCAGCCGGAAATGTACCGACAGTCAGTGAAGCGGAGCGCTTACCAAAGTCGCACACCAATACTTTTATAGATTTTGGAACTCAGTACACATATAAGGCGCACCGGGTTATAAGGTGCACGTCGGATTTCCTTGGCCATTGGCCATTTTAGCAGGAACTCCCACTGCACTGTACATGTGATTTTTTTGGATATACAGTTACTGAATGTAGTCTCTTGCTATGTGCAATTGGCCAGCTCTTATCTGTCAATGGAGAGGGGACCATAACAGAACAACTGACCAAAAATCATTTAGGTGGTATAAGATTCTGAGCAGTGGCACTGAGATAGTAATGGATGCCACATTGGTACCAGTACATTTTTAAGCACTGGAGCATCAGTGCTGGGTTGAGAGTATTCCTCAAATAAAGAAACAAATGGGTACTGATAAAGGGTTAGAGGACAATTACTGCAAATGCTATAGTTTCTAACTACAGTCATGAATCACAACAAAGTTGTTATGCTTACAATTGTGCTATTGTTTTAAAAAAGTTGCTGACTGCAAACGTGATTAAAAAAAACTGCCCAGCACTTTTGTTGCTGTTTTACTCAGCCAATGACAGCATCTATGTTGCAACTAAAGTGTTATCCTTGTGGTCAAATGTGCAAGATAGTGAAAAGGCTCTGTTGATATTTCAGCACTTTTACTTGTGATAGATGCAGCATTATTTCACTGTGTTTACTAGAAACTTGAGAGATCTGGGGCAGAATACATGAATAGTCAAATAATGTAACAGTAAAATAATCCATTTTCAGGGGATGGGGAAGGCTTTCATTACATTGTTTTAGCAAAAATATCAGTTTTCTTATGATTATAGTTACTCATCTTAGTCAACCCAAATGCTGAAATTCATTAATTGGATTGAGTAAAGAAAACATAAAACACAGTCAACAATTGTGACTGTCAAACAAATTTTAAGTGTATTTAAGTGTGTTAAAAATGTTTTAAGTTCAGGAAATAGCATTGATTTAGCAGAATTCTGTTTGATTGATTCACTGACACTTAAATGGCCTGACTTTAAACAGTAAAGCAGCTGGTTGGGCGGAGCTTCCCAGCATTCTTTACGATTTTGTCCATTTTTGTTTATAAATCTTTTTTATGTTATTTTTCATCAGGTATCATTAAATAAAGTTCATTTTGGGTTATAACATATAACTCTTCTTCATGCTGAAGGTTATCTTCATGTTGAAGGCACTTTTATCATATTTATTCGTCATGGTGGTATTGGGTATTGCAGTTTAGCCATTACTGATAATATAGAAATGAATAATTATAGAATATAGTTTGTAATTAGTTTCTGATTAGACACAAATAAACAAATCCAATAGAGTCCCCTGAAATGGGTGATTCCGATGGCTTTGTAGGTGAGGCTTATTTGTTTTTAGAGGTGCCTGATAATTAGTGGCCTTTGATATATTTTTTTTTTATTAGGAGTTAAATGTCATGTGTTACATATGATAGTTGAATTCATGACAGGAGAGGTTAGTAGGTTAAGTTTCACACTTGTCAATGGGGGGATTTACACTCACCGGGCACACACCTTGCTAGTACTGGGTTGGACCCGTTATGGCATCAGAACTGCCTTAATTCTTTGTGGAATAGATTCAACAAGGTTCTGGAAACATTTTTCGGAGATTCTGGTCCATATTGACATGATACCATGATGCCATTGCTGCAGATGCACTTCCATGATGCAGATCTGGTGACTGTGGAGGCCATTTGAGTAAAGTGAACCCACTGTCACATTCAAGAACCCAGTTTGAGATGATTTGAGCTGCCGCGTTAGAAGAAGCCATCAGAAGATTGGTAGACTGTGGTCATAAAGAGATGGACACGGTCAGCAACGATACTCAGGTAGGCTGTGGTGCTTAAACGATGCTCAGTTGCTATTAAGGGGCCCAAAGTGTGCCAGGAAAATATCCCCACATCATTACACCACCAGCAGCTGCCTGAACCATTCATACAAGACATGCTTTTATGTTGTTTATGACAAAATCAGACCCTATCATGCGAATGTCGGAGCAGAAATCAAGACTCTTCAGACCAGGCAACATTTCCTGATCTTCTATTGTCCAACTTTGATAAACCTGTGTGAATTATGGCCTCATTTGCTCATTCTTAGCTGACAGGAGTAGCACCTGGTGTGGTCTTCTGCTACTGCAGAAGATTTGATGCACAGTGCTACTGCTACTGCAGAAGATTTGATGCACAGTGCATTCAGAGATGCTCTTCTGCATACCTCGGTTGTAACAAGTGGTAATTTGAGTTACTGTTGCTGCCCTTTTATCAGCTCAAAACAGTCTGGTCATTCTCCTCTGACCTCCAGCATCAACAAGGAATTTTCACCCAGAGAACTGCCACTCACTTGATAGTTTCTCTTTTTTAGACCATTCTCTGTAAACCCTAGTGATGTTTGTGCGTGAAAATCCCAGTAGATCAGCAGTTTCTGAAATACTCAGAACAACCCATTTAGTGCCAACAACCAAGCTGTCTTCAAAGTCACTTAAATCAGCTTTCTTCTCCATTTTGATGCTCGGTTTGAAGTTCAGCAGGTTGTCTTGACCATGTCTACATGCCTATATGTATCGAGTTGCTACCATGTGATTACCATTGTGATATTTGCATTACAGAGCAGTTGAAATTCCAGCACGTGGAGTTTTCTGAACAAGACTGGGACTTGCTGGGCACTTTCATTTGTGGTTAGATGACGGGAAAGGCTTTTGTCCTGATATGCCTTCTAAATAATCTGTTGGCATGGAAGTGGCATCTGATGGTAATTTTGGAGACTTGGAGACCCCCAAGATGCTCTGATCCTTGGAGGGTTTCTTTTCCTCTCTTACCATGCTTCTCATTGTGCATGGGGGCAAAATAAACATGGGTCCTCATACAGGCAAGATTTTCACAGTTCCACTCAATTAGATTGTTTGATTATTGCCCATAGCTGTTTTTTTATAGCCATTTCCTAACTTATGAAGGTCAACACACTTTTACTTTATTTGGATTGTGTGAAGAATGAGTAAGAGAATTTCACCTCTGTGAAGCCTCCCAGTGAAAAAAGACATCATGGATTATATGGATTACAAGTTAGTACTTGAAAGTTGCTAGACAGACACGGTGGCTCGGTGGGTAGCAAGAAGGTCCCGGGTTCGTTCCCGGGGTGGGGCAGTCTGGGTCCTTTCTAGAGTCTGCATGTCCTCCCCGTGTCCGCATGGGTTTACTCCGGGTTCTTCGGTTTCCTCCCACAGTCCAAAGACATGCATGTTAGGTGTGTGCGTGAGTTAGGGGTGAGCCCTATGATGGAATGGCTCCCTGTCTAGTGTTGTTCCTGCCGTATGCTATGCTATGCGTACCCTATGCTGCCAGCTAGGCACCGGCTCTGCTGTGACCCTGAAAAGGAATAAGTGGTCAAGAAAATGAATGAATGAATGAATGAATGAGTTGCTAGACACTCTACAATCTACTTGAATGAAAAAATATTCAGTTACATTTTGCTTCTAGGAATTTCTAGGGGTGCCAATAATTGCGGTATATGTGGTAAAATAATTATTTCTAGACTTTTTTTTTTTTGTCAGAATAAATTTACTTCAAATAGAGACTGGACTTTTATAGTTATCTCAGTCTGAGATTATGCTAATTCACTAAAAGATGAATTTTTAATAATGATGGAGGGGCTTTTGTCTGATGCCACTGTTTGGATCTTTGGGTGTCTCTGGGATGCTTAATGATGAGGTTTGACCTCAAAGTATGTTTTACCAGTCTCTTGGCTGTTTTTTGCTCATTTTTCCACTTCTATAGTATCCTAGGCATATCAGCTTCCACCCACTCGTGACACTGAAGTCACTCAGAATGTTTTGGCCTGCTGCAATCACATGCTACAAATAATGATGTCTGGTGAGTTGTAAAGACGTCGTTGACTGTTGAGGCTTACAGTATACTTGAGTGTCTGTGTATTTGTAAGTATGCAAGAGCGCTGTTTATAGACATTCAAATAGGTGTCTATCTTCATGTAATATGAACATGTCTACTACAGGGCAGAAAATGAAATCTAAATAGAAAGTCTCATGGTTTAATTGAGAAAGAGATTACTATTTACTTACAGGTTGTAAATCACTAATACCACTCAAAGTAAGCATTAATACACTATGGCGTGTGTTATTATAAAGTCAACATCAGATCATGTGGTGCAACACAAAATTATTCCCAAACGGGTTTATAGGGGGTTCCTCTTATACCACAGAAATTTGTCAATGTCAGTGTTTTATTAATTGAAGAACAGCACATCATTTTTGTATCTGTTTATAGTCACATTATACACATGCTGTAGGTCTTTTAGGAGTTCATTCTTGTCATCAGTTATGTTATAATAGTGCCTGTCTCTCCTTTTTGCTCAAACTTGAAGGCAGTAAGACAAATAATAATAATAAACCTGGCATTGTTCCTGAGAAACTGAGCCCTCTGTCCTGAAAACTTTGAAGTAACTTTTTTTTTCTTTTTTTTTAGAAAGTGCTGTGGGGGAAATAGAAATCTCGCACGATCTCTTACAAACCAAGTCAGTTTATGAAAACGTTTCTGAGTCTTTTTTTTTAGTACTCGTCCGTATTAAGCAGTATGAAGCAGTTCATGTACTTGAGGACTTCACTTTAACTTGAGTTTAATTTTACAGTTCTAGCAATCACAGGATGATGGATGCTTGAGAGGTTTTTCAAATTGAGTTGCTGTGGTTTACATCACCTACACTGTGTATTTACTAGGAATCCATTAGAAGGAACAAGAAAGTAAAGTGTGTGATCCGGCAAGATTTAATTGGCCATTAAAATGACAGCTACAGCTGGTAAAAAAAAATCCTCTCATTTATATTCGCATATACTACAATATCATGATTACAGTTTTCTGTAAATGCTTCCAGCGTCCTATAATGTGATCATTTGTGGCCCAATAATAAAATCTGATGGATGCTCGCTCATGATGTAAATTAATGAGGTCTGTCCGGAAAGTAATCAGAATTATTTTAATGTATTTATTGAAATACTCAATATTAACACCTTCAAAATATGATCCTTATGAATGCACACAATGCTCCCAACGCCTCTGCCATTATTTGCTTGAAATTGTTGGAGTCTCGGTGGCGGATCTATGGACGTTCAGCTCTGTGCTGAAGTGGTGGCCTTTCAAATGTCTTTTAATCTTGGTCTTCTGGCACAAATTCTTTATGGACGATCCCTTGAGAATGAGCAGTGACTTGATTTTTGATTTGCTTATGCAAGCTTTCTTTGGGTGAGGTCATGTTGTCGTGTGCCATTCAGCACTTTGTCTTTTTGTGTCGGGATGATACTCGAACATCCATGATTCATCTCCTGTGATCACTCTGTTCAGGAAATTGGGCTCTCTTGTTAAACGATCCAATTTGCTCAAAACTCGCTTGCATTGTTCCAGCACTTCAGCAGGGTTTCACAAAAACAAACGCCTGGGCACTGCGAAGGCTCGAATGCAACTGAAACAGGTCCTACTGTTTATCTGAGATCCCACTCTAACTGACCATGAACCCTGGGTTCATGGGTAAGCCCTACAGAATATGGGAATTTCATTCGCATTACTTTCCACAGAGGAGACATTTGATCACAGACATGAACAGGGTTAAACTGATAGCACTTTCTGATTTTACTCCTCAGCGTATGGCCTCAGTGTCCCCAGCCTATGAAAGACGGAAAAATACTGGATGCAATTAGGGAAATTTGTATTGTTTACACTTTCTTGTTTAAGATTTTATTTATATTTGAGTTGTATTTAAGGCAGTTATTACACTGCAACTACTGATACAATTTGCAGAAGTGTCACTGTGTTTTCGGGTACACAGCTGGATTAACTTCCAAACCTCAACCACTGACACTCTTTTAGCTTTTCTGAGAACGGCAAATTAGGACATCAGTACACCAATGAACACCACTTACCCCCAAACCCCCTCCCTCTATAACTATTCATATGAAATAGCCTTCTGGGTAGCATGCAACCCTGGTGGTCACATCTGAGGTCTGAATACCAGTGAGTGCTACACTACACATGCAGCATTTAACCTGCATGATTTCTGCACACCACAATAGAACAGCATTTATAGAAAATAATAATGTGGCCAAACGTTAGACATACTGTAAGTGTGACACTCTCTGGAACAGATGATACTATATTACTTATATTATTTCTCATTTATATGCATGTATGTCTGATTTTTTATGCTACTTCACCCATGCTGTGTTCACAACAGCCATCTATTTACATGGACTGGTCACTAGTCCATCGCAGAGCAGACTCACAGACAGACACATTAACATGTGCTAAATAATAAATATTCTAAATATCTATGGAGATATGAATCTGTTAAATATGAATGAAGACATTTTAGGAAAGCTAGATATAATCTGAAAATTTCTAGATATTGATCACTAATCACATAATATTTATTTCCCTTACAGATGATATTAACACTGACTGAGTCTAAAGGTTTTACTGCTTTACCCTCCAAATGCCCTTGCCTTTAATAAAGCACTCATTTGGTGTCTCCTTAGGATCTCAGGAGCTTGCCAGATCAAAAGCCCTTTTATGTTGGCATTACTGATTAAATTGTAGTAATTTATAAGAAAGGTTGGCAGTGTATAAGCAAAAGAAAATCCAGTAAACATGATCATTATTTTTGCATCCCTCCTGTCATGGAACCAAGGGAACATAATAGAGAAGAACAAAAAAGTCAAATTTGCTGAGAGAACTGATGAACTAATGTGTTGATGAGTCAGCATCCACTGGCAGAAATGGTAGACATATCTTATCTTGCTGTGAAAGCCGGGTAACCGCTCTAGGGAAGAAAGAAAACGTGCAATTAAATATATTTGGAGAAAGCATCTGGTGGACAAACATTACCCAGGACTGTAAGTTGTATTAGATAGTGAGTGGCATAATAATACATCACCCCTACAGCACCAAATGTTACCCTCGGTTTATAAATAGAATGTAATGAACATCTAATACTAGTCCCTACCAGGAACCAAGAGAGAGCTAAGTGATGACAGTTTTATTTGACCGAAGATACCAATAGTGGTTAGTTATGTGGGAGGTTATATTATATGACCTTTCTGCAGCAGCAGTGCTACTATAATTTTTCTTTACTTAAGACAGATAGGCATCTTATGTCATGGCATAGAGTCATGAATCTTCTCTCAGGAAAAAAAAAACAATACATGGAGCACCCTAAATGGTCCTTTGATTTGTCTGTCTGGTAAAACTCTTACTGCTTCTGTCTATCCTACAACAGAGGGTTTCCATTTTGCAAAAAGGTTAAATATTAGAAACATTAACATCCATGCAGCTCTCCAGAGCTCATTCCTTTATAAGCTCCATCTTCAAATGCCTCAAAAAGAAAATGTCAAAGTTGCCCAGCAAAATAATCGGTCTTTCAGCTAGTTAGTAGGAAATGTCAATATCCTTTGCACTCCGTAATAGCAATAAGATGATATTTAGCTCTGATTCTGTGCTGCTCATGAAACCTGTGTGAAGAGTATGAATCATGCTTTTGTGCTTACTTCTTCTGGGAATTAAATAATAACAGATCATTTTGCACCAGATGGCTGTTTATGAAACGTAGTGGTCTCTGTAGTGTGAGGATGAGCATCTGTAGGAGTCTGTGTCTGAGCGAGTGAGCATAAAGCCACTGCAGTCCTGCAGGTAGATTTATTAGAGTCACAGTGCACTAAGCTTTGACAAAACCCTATCCCCCCCCCCTGCTTTCCTATTGTGTGATGCTTAGATAAAGCTATAGGTGCTTTAGGGGTCCAAGCACTTAAGCATACCCTTTTTAGTGTGTTTATCTGTGCTTAGCAGTCTCTACCAACTGTTTAAGCATGCACTGTATGTCTGAGTTATGTTCTGTTATAAATCAAACAAAACTTTCTGGAGTTCCTGTTGATGTGCCTAAAATACCTGGTCTCTAAGTATCTAAAATATTATGCAAATAAATCTTTAGTGGACACCAAGTCAAACAGCAAAAGCATTGCACACATCCTGCACACATCTAAATTTGCATTTACATTCTGGCTACATGGCACTTGTAGATGATTTCACCTATACAACCTTTCAAAGCACACATGAGGTTAATGAGATATGGACTCGCTTCTTGTTCGGGGCATTGGTTCATTTATGCCTCATTCTGGGAATATAATGTGACATTGTACATTTCAAGACTTGAAGAAGACAAAACAAACTTGAGTTGCCCAGTTTAAGTGAGTCTGTGCCCAATCTGGTCTTCTGCTGTTGTAGCACTATTATCCACCAGAGATGCTTTTCTGCTCAGCATGGTATGTAAAGAGTGGTTATTTGAGGTAAAAAAAACTTTTCTGTGTGCTGAAACCAGTCTGGCCATTCTGCTCTTTTCAAGGTTCAAGATTCCTTATTGTCACTATACCAAGTACAGCACAGTGAAATGTAAGCAGCCCTACTGGTGCAATCACACATAACATATAAGAGATAAACCCTGTCAAAAGCACTTGGCTTTAAAAAGACAGTAACACAATACAGTGTAGGCAGTATGCAGTACAGTCAGTAGGCAGTAGGTCATTGCACATTAGGATAGAGGGCAATTGTACATTATAACTTGAAATAATGTGCAGTGGAATATGAACATCCAAATTCCATTGGCATACAGTGCGGTAGAATAAACATACAGTATAAAGTGCAGAGAGAGTACACATGGGTTGGCCTGAGTTGAGCACAGGTTGGTCTTGACTTGACAGGTGTCTGTTCGTTCAGTCCAGATCAGTCTGGTATGAGTGAACTGGCACGGTTCAGCTCAGGTATGGCACAGGGGTAGAAACTGTTTCTCAGTCTATTAATCCGTGATGTGATGGCCCTGAATCGTCTGTCTGACGGCAGCAGTTCGAGCAGCTGATGTACTGGGTGAGAAGAATCTTTCAGGATGTTGGCTGCTCTGCTGAGTCAGTGGGCGGCGTAAAGTTCTAGAAGAGAGGACGGGGGCATCCGATGAGTTTCTGAGCAGAGCTGATAACCCTCTATATTGCTTTCTTTTCTGCCGCCGAGCTGCTGGTGTGCCAAGTGGATATGCAGTGTGTCCGCACACCCTTGATGGAACAATGAGAGAATAGAAGGAGACCAGGAGCTGCCCCTGCAGGTTGTTCTTTCTGAGTAGAGTCACTGCTGTGCCTTTTCACTTGCTGCTGCAGTGTTTATAGTCCATGAGAGGTCCTCAGTAATGTGTCTGCCTAGGAAATTGAGGGCAGGGACTCTTTCTACACAGAACCCATGGATATACAGTGCCGTATATACAGTGGTGTATATCTGACCTCTCTCATAAACAAGGTTTTTCCACCCACAGAGCTGCCACTCACTAGATGTTTTTTCCACAGCATTTTATGTAAACCGGCTCATCAAGCACCAAGAAAATCAGTAAAAGTTACTGAGAATTACATTTCCCTATATTCGAAGGTTTCATGTAAATATTAGCAGAAGCATCGTATTTTACCAAACATGGTTTTGTCACTCACTAGCTAACTCTCCCCTAAGACATGTATCTCCTCCAAACAACCTCTGCTCTGCTGTGTATGCAGCATCACCACGTGATGTATCTGCCTTGTTCTGGATACACAAGCTCACAGATGTCCATGATTGTCTCATGTCGCTCTGATTCAAGAAGAGAGAGTATGCCATCCGTCTCAGCCAGAGACTATGACCAGTTTTGCTCTTATAACTCCCAGCCACAGATGGCTGTGACGTCTTTGGGACTTCTCCTGAATCTCCCAACCACAGGGTGAACTCTGTTTTACAAGTTTTTGACCTTGATTAAATACTTGTAATAATAGGTGACCAGGAGTATGGTTATTCCTAATAAAGTAGCCAGTAAGTGTATTTCTGAGATAACACTATTCCAATTCAGAATTTTCCAACACTGCTCAATGTTTTTTTTTTTTTCAGCCTGGAGTTGCTCAATGCAAAATGTGCTTTTCACACGTCTCTGCGGCGTGCTAATCTGCAACAGTTTACTCATCCACCTACCACATTTCAGTGTTAACACGAATACCTAAGTGCTAAAATGTCCTACGTATGATATAATGATAATATCCCAAATACCATGTGCAAATAGATTTTTCTGTCTCTCACAAGGCAGGTCTTATACACATCCAGAATAAAGTGTCACCATGGCTGCGTGAACAGTAAAGTCAAGCCATGTCTAGCCTTCTCATGTTGCATGGGAAACATGGGTGACATTTAAAGTTGACAAAGAGAAATGAGAGAGAGAGGGTGTGTGCCTCACAGTGTGTGTGAGTTTGTGTGTCTGTGTGTGTCTGTCCATGGCAACATGGCAAGGTCAGTGACATTCTCTCTCTCTCTCTCTCTCTCTCTCTTAATCTCTCTCCCCTCACTCTCTCTCTCTCCCCTCTCTGGCTAATAGATAAACTGTTTGGAAAAAGGCTGCTGCAGGCTGGGAGATACATGATGTCCCATAAATCCTGGATGAAGACAGTGCCCACAGAGAACTGTGACGTCCTCATGACTTTTGGAGGTCCTCTTCCCTACCCCCACCCTGATTCATTCAATCTACCTGAAGGTGTTTCATAATAAATTGTAATCCTGTGTTCTGTATATTTTTTCCCCATCTTCCTGCAGACACCACAGACGACCACACGTTACTGTGGCTGCTGAATCACATACGCCTTGGCATCCCAGAGCTTATCATCCAGATACGACATCACAAACACACAAGAGTCTATGCGTTCTTTGTCACAGCAACATATGAAAAGTAAGGCTGGGTTCACTTACGTGTGTGTGTGTGTGTGTGTGTTATATTGTGGTGACTCAGGATTTTTGTGCCAGCAGTGACTTGACAGATGATTGACAGTTGGGTGTCTCAGAGAATCTAATTGCTTTATTATTTGAACTATACCACTATGTATACACACTGTACTATCCTGGTGTATAAATGATCTGAGCACCGTGTTTAATAATGACATGGTGTATAGTTTTAAGCAATGTAGAGCAAGGCTACATCTGTATCAGGAAGCATGTGCGTTGGTCCTTCAGACCGTGGTCTTGTAGCATGAATGAATTAATGAATTAATTAATGTTTTTTAGAAAGCATGGCTTTGGTGCATGGCATGTTATATGATCACCATTACAGTATCTTACTCTCACATATCAGTATAGCGCTGAGCTACAAAGTCAGTTTTCGTGATCTTCTAATGTAAGTCAGCCCAACCTTATGTCAACAAGAAACTGTCACTTGACTTGAGAGTTATGTCATGTCAACAGCAAAAGTGACAAAAGCGGTCAGTATGACTGCTAGGGCCTATAGGCATAAGCATTTCTAAATGTTTATATAGTGGGGGGTGTAGGGGGTAAAAATGGCAGGTTTTGGTGATGTAAGATAGGTCAGAACTTTTTCTACTTTTAATGTGCTATAGCAGGCCATAACATTCAAGTGGAAAAAAAAGCTATCTTTTTGGGTAAGAGTCTACCAACCCTAATACATCTAGATTTTGCCATTTTATTCCACACTCCAGATCTATCAGATTGCATGGGGATCTTCTTTGCAGATTTTGCAGTTTTTTTGGTAAAATAGATGGGTATATGCAGCAATGATTCACTAGAGTCCCAGTCCCAGCTGGAGAAAAGCAGACCCATGATATGACATGATGCTTCCACCACCATGCTTCACCATGCATATGGTGTTCTATGGGTGAAATGCTTTCTTGTTTTTGCAGCAAACATCTTATGCAGAAAACATTTTGGCAAATGGTTTGGGGTCATTTCGGCAAGCTTATGGAATATTTATTTTAGCGAGAATAGCCCCATAGCTCCATACATGTGAAGAATATAAGAGAGTGTTGACACATGCAGGGAATGACTAGTACTTATCAGATATCCTTCCCTTAATATTGCTGTAGGTATCATGGCCGCCTGCATGATACAGTAAGCTTTCTTCATGGTTACATTTCATGTCATGCCACACAGTACTGAATACCTTCTAACCCGATCTAACACTTTTACTGGATTAGCATCTCCAGATATGTTCTTACCTGCTATGAAGTTTTTTCTTCTGCTAGCCCACCTGCCTATCCTGCCGGGATTTTCATCCTGATTTGGTTAGTCCTGCCCACCACACCAGGTTAACCTTATTCCCCCATACAGGATTGTAAGGAATTTATAACTGACAGTAATCTGACTGTTCCCTGAATCCTGGCATAAACCCCTGGACTATTTTTCTTAAATCAGACCGCACCCACATAATTCCCATACTTTGATAAACCTCCTCTCGAAGGACCATTAATTCCTTTGGACAGCTTGCTTTCAAACATTCTGCTTTTCTTCCACTGCCGTTTTATTATGCGATGCACATTGAAAATATTGACTGTAAATTTTCCATAAAATTCCTGGAAATGTTACAATGCTTTGATTTCACACAAAATATCAACTTCCCCCCTCACAGTCATGGTCACATTATACAATTGGTCTGTTCTACTGGTCTATCAATATATCAGCTTTCTAGTCTCAAATTGACACTGGACATTGATATACCTATCCCCTCCACCATGGTCTGGTAATCTGTCTGATCTTGTCAACTATTATAATGACACCCTTATCTTGATCAGCTGGCTCCCATCAAAATCTAAATCATTTCATTCACACATTCAGCTCGCAGCTATACGCTTGAACTCTACCAAATGTCTTGTAAGCACCAGCTTGAAAGACTATGCAAGAAAACTGGTCTAACAGTGCAGCGGCAAGCTTATTCAGACTGTCTTCAACAATACAATGACACTCCACCTACTGCTCAGACCTCATACATTCTGATCCACAAACCTCAAAGCTCTCTTCTCCACAATAAACAAACTTCTCAATCCTAGGGGAATCACCAACAAATCCTTCACAGTTAACTAGTGTAACTCTTTTCAAACTAAAATTGATACCATCTACAGCAATTTGACCCTCACCACCACCCCCAATCTCTTTATCTCCCCATCTGTTTCCCCCAGTTTTCCACTCAGCCCCTGTCTCACTTTTTCTCTGTGACCCCAATAGAACTGTTCTATTTTATGGTAGGATCTTGTCAAGATTTGATTCCCCAAACACTTAAATGTGCCACTGTTACCCTATCCTCAAACAACACGGGAATGAACCCTGAAATTATGAACAATTTCCAGCCAATCTTAAGTCTATCCATTCTGTCAAAAATGTTTGAAAATGTTGTTCTCCCTACTTAAAGCCCACCTTACCTGCAGTGACATATTTGAACCATTTCAGTCTGGTTTATTCTCACAGTATAGCACTGAATCAGCCCTTCTCAAACTCACCAGCAATCTGCTCCTCTCTTCAAATTCTGGTGATCTCAGAATTCTCAGCTTACTCGACCTGACGGCAGCTTTTTACACCATCACCCACACCACTCTTCTATCCCACTTGAATCCTCCTTTAGCATCACTGTTACTTCCCTCTCTTGGTTAGGGTTATATCTCACAAATAGACAATAGTTTGTCAACATTAACAATTGCACCTTCTCCATTGCTCCTGTGTTCCATGGCATCCCCCAGGGTTCGGTGCTTGGTCCCCTTTTATTTATTGTCCACATGCTCCCGCTTGATAACATCATATATCATCTTAGTCTCCACTTCCACTGCTATGCCCTTGACATCCAGCTCTACATCTCCCACAAATCCATCACTACTGCAACTCACTCCACTCAACTGCATCACTGATATTAAATTATGGATGCAAGCCCATTTCATCAAACTAAATTGGGATAAATCAGACATGATCATCATCAGTTCCATATCTCTTACAAAATACACTCCAAGCTTTCCCACACATCCGCAACCTTGGAGTCATCTTCGAATGCAACCTCTCTTTCGAAAACCTTTCAATCAAATCACTAGAACCACTTTCGTTCATCTAAAAAGTTTTTTTTATGCTGCTGAAACTCTAGTCCATGCCTTCATCATATCCATAATTGAATACTGCAATACCATTCTTTATGTTACATCATCTAAAGTTCTAACTAAACTCTACTACATACAGAAGTTGTACAGAAGTTGTACATCTGCTCACTCTCTCCTGCTTGAGTAATCAAATCACCCCTGTCCACCCCTCTCCTGATCGATACATTTGAGACAATGAGAGCCCATACATGCTTTGGGTACATATAGCCTATATGATTTGAGGTTTGTCCAGAAAGAATTGAGATTGAAATTGATGGTGAATGTTGAGAGTGAAATGAGGATGGTGGTTCAAGGTCAGTTAGAGTGATCTCAGACAAATGGTAAGACCAATTTCAGTTGCATGCTAACCTTTGCAGTGCCCAGCTGAGATGCCTCATCACTAGAACAATTCAAAAGAATTTGGAGCAACAGTAAACAATCAAATTCTACATGAATATCTGTACATGTGTATCAGAACCTCTTGAAATGTTGAAGAAAGGTCATGAACAAGCTACCCTATTGTTTAACAAGACAGCCCAATTTCCTGAACAGAGTGATCACAGGAGACTGAATAGCACACAAGAACACACCTCGCTCAAAGAAAGCTTGATGAGCAAATCAAAAATCATCATCTTTTTTGATTCTTAAGGGATCATCCATAAAGAATTTGTACCAGAAGCAGGTTTTGCACGTGTGCCATCAGATCACCTTTTCATGGATCCTCCATCATGGCAATGGACCGAATCTCACTTCACTGGCTTGTGAGAGACTTTTGAGCTGAAAAAAATTCCAGTCCTTCCATATCCACCATATAACTCCGACTTGGTTCTGGGAATTTCGTTCTCATTCATTTCTGGACAGACCTTGTATACATATGTAAGTGTCTATATACAATGAAACTGAAACACCTGTCATTTTAGTGTGGGAGGTGATGTATCCAGAGCCACGGTATCCAGGGTAATGTCAGCATACCAGGAAACGTTTTCCACCATCAGCATCACGTAGTGACCTGGCCACTATC
>JAOVYV010000004.1:19123064-19137458 GCA_025674545.1 Hassar affinis | reverse complement strand
CGCCCCACCCGGGGATCGAACCCAGGACCTTCTTGCTGTGAGGTGACGGTGCTACCCACCGAGCCACCGTGTCGCCCCGGTAGAACTTCATCAGGCAGCAAAGCAGAAGATGAGACTGAACCACTGGAACAAGCCGCGGTACAAACCTGAATAAGCATCACAAACATCACTTATTGCAAACAAGGGATATGCAACCAAATATTAAGTGTGTCTTGTTCCAATATATTTGCTCACCTAAATTTCACACAAGTTCATGTAACTGTTTAACACATCTAGATGTAAATATCAAGAAATTAAAGGAGAAATTCTGATTATCATCTGAGCTTTAATCTCAAATACAAATGTCTTCAATGTGCATATCAAAAAAATGTTAAAAAGCATTGGCCTTGTTGTTCCAGTATTTTCTGTAGAGACTGTGTCGTACCTTTCTATTCTCTCAATTACTCTTTTTCATAAAAATACATTCAGAAACATTAAGGCAACCACATGCATGTATTTTTAAATCGTTTATTTCAAATAAAATTTCTTTCGTTTTTGCATAAGTGCAAAGTGCACTAAAACAGCCACCTGAGGGAATCCACTACATCCTTAAATAAAAACAAGAAAAGCGCACATTTAATAGTACAAAATTCTTTTAAAAAATTGCACAGTTCAGGTTTATAATACATATTCTGTAAGTTCTGTTTCAAACAATTTTTTAAATAAAATGGTCAAAAGGCTCAGATAGTAAACAAAAAAAAAAATCCACAAAATTGAAAATAAAATATTTTTGCCCTAATAGAATTAAAGCTGAGGAAATGGGAGACCCTGTCACTCCGCTGACTGGCATGGTTCTGTGCTGATGTTTCACCAATCAAGAAAATCTATTGCTAAATAGCGCGACCCTACTAGAAAATACACAACAAATGTGGCCTCCTCATAAAGGAGTATAGTCCCTGTTCATAACTTAGACACACACACACAACCACACACACGTACAAACACCCTCCATCCAGTTACGTTTGTAATGTTCATCAATCTCACAATCCAGTGGCATTTGTGATCAGAACATCGATTCCCTGACGGTTTTGTATTGCATTGAGGAAGTCAGACAGGAATGGTCAGCGCCGATAAGGATGGAAGCCCTGGACGTTGTGGTTTTGCCCACGACCAAATGTACTCGCTGCGGGCTGCGGTGCTGACGTAGGCTGTGCAGAAGGGGCACCATATGAGGCAGGCTGCTGGCTAGGGTCAGCAAAGCTATGTCCGAAGCCACTCAGATCCTGCCCATAACCTGTCAACAAATACAACAGTACAATAATAAAAATCAACAGCATCAAAGAAGTAATTCAAAACAAGGATGGAGTTTCCTGAAGATTAAAGAGACTTTCTTCCTTCAGAAGAACTGCCATTTCTACCATATAAAAAAAATCCATATTGTATCAGCAAGACACTAAACTACCTAACCCTAAAAAGAAAAAAAAGAGGAAAGACAAAGTAATGAAAATACATTCAGAGCAAAGCTATTCAGGGTCAAGAGTTCAAAAGAAATGCTTGCACTGTAGATCTTTTCAAAACATTTCCCGTAACGTTTTATGATATTTCATTCATGAAAACAGATTAGACAGACAGGAACAGCTTTTTTTTGGGCACAAGTAAGAAAAATTACTAATAATAATAAATCTATGAATTGCTAGCATTTTCTTTTCAACTTCCAACACGTTATTCGGTCGTCTGTAAAATACATTCGTCAAGTGGGCTACAAATGTTGCGTGAAACAGAGTAGCGCAAAATGCAGAAACATACAGACATACAAGTTCGGTCATAATTAGATCATCCTTTTGCGAGCAAAGCAACGCAGAGACAAAGAAAGAGAGAAGTTGAAGGGCATTGTCTTTGTATATTAAACTACAGCTACGATGTCACAAGACATCAGGCACAATTTGTAGATTTGTAGGCATTTTCGTTCTGTTTCCAAATGCATAGAGACGTGCAGTGTTTTTGTACAAATGACGTGTAGCTGTGTTTAGTATACTGTATGGAGAAAAGAACTGTATGTATACTGGATGTACAATATACATACAACGTATACATACAAACTTGCGCATGTAAAATGCATGTAGGAAAAGAAAAGTAAATTCTCGCTGAAATCTCATGAGTCTGTATACTGTTTAATCTGCTGTTTTACTGGGTGGTTGTAAAATGCAGTAGCTCCCACCTACCTGCACTATATCCCTGCTCATCCTGACCATAACTCTGAGAAGGACGCGTTGGTCCGTAGGCAGAGGGATCCTGAGGATAGTTACCCAAGCCTAGCAGGGAGATGAGGAGACCAGGTTGACTAAACCCAGAGAGAGCCTACTTTTGACACTAGCTCTAGGGGAAGAGCTTCTTATACAAATTGAACGGCTTTTCTACCAAAAAAAAATTATGCTGCTCTGACACTTGAAGATCTAAAGTTATTAAATCAAGAAGGTGAATGGATTGGTCCTTAGCTGCCTTTAAACTTTTAAGTCTTAAAGGCAGTCACTTGTAATGGTAATGATGGATGGAAGCAAAGCATAAGCATGACACGCTGAGCCGGGTGAGGGCAACGCTGCCGCACTGACTGACTCCGGTTCAGCCTGTTAACGAGGAACGGGTCAGTGCCGGCGCGCAACATTTAACATCTGGGACACTCATAGACAGAGTGCACTGATTAGATTGTGTGATATGTAGAGCACCTACATATCCTACAATGTAGAGTCTCTGCTATGTTCTCGTCAACCTTTGAGAAACAGGAATAAGTCTGTCAAGCATTCAGTTGAGTACAGTATATTAAAAGCAATTCAATTCAGATGAGTGCACATCACTTAACGTTATAGCTGCTCTCACCACCTATTCTTTCCTAAAGGTATCTAAGGAATTACAAAATAAATGTCTAATAAACTGAATCAGTGTCAGTCTATCTGTCAAACGGTTTCAGGTGGGTACTTAAACTTTGTGCAAAAGATATACAGTAATAATTAAATTGTAATGCAAATAATTACCGGAGTAATGATCAAGCATTTGCAAAAAGCTTTTCACACTAAGGAGTGACCTATTCCAGTTATATAATGCTTTCTTAAAATATCATCGGTGCGTACCGATAAATATCTTTCATCAAGGTTTTGACTGCAATTTTATTTTTACTCTGTGTATATCAGAATTGATAAAAAAAAAAAAAGAGTCAGTAAGAAAATCATTTAAACACTTAAAGTCAATTTAAGTGTCAGTCACTGACACCTCCCTAATCTATATTAAAGGAGGTGTCTCCCGTTAAAAAAAAGCAACAATGCAACACAGGATGATCTAATTCAAACATACACCTCATTATCGTTCCACATCAGCATAATTCACACAGACTAATTCAATCAGCTCTTATCAGTATATAAAATATTATATAATATGGCATCTACAAGATTGTCAGGTTTGTATGCAGGCTTGTTTGAGCGTGATGCCATCATGCCAGTTCAGCCATGTGGTATAGACAGCAAGCTCTTGCTTGTGGGAGGATCATTGTAATGGGCTAGAACTAAGGTGGTTTAAAAAATGGATCCAATCAGCAGTAACAGGAGAGCAGGTGGCCAGGCTAAGGTGAGCTCTTTACTCACCGTACTGGCTATAAGAGAAGTCAGGCTGTGCTGGTGGGGCTTTGCTCATGTCCTGAGTAGGGGTGGTAGCAGGGGCAAAGCCCAGAGGCCCAGCTCCAGGAGTAGTAGGAGGAGGAGGCATTCCTTGGGGTACAAACTGGTCGCCTTGTGGCGTGCCAAAAGTATACCCTGTCAGTTTGGGGGGGAAAAGGAACACATTTTAAAAAGGGTAGTATACTACATAACCTTTCAACGTGGAAATAAACTTCACCAAAAAATACTATTAACCTGAATATCCCCTTAGCAATGTGATAACTCTCAATCATTTCCTCTTTGCAATCATATCAAAAGAACTATTTTTAGATTTTAAAAGATACTTGAGGACCAGGTTCCCTGAGATGAGCTGGCATATTTCTGCCTCTGGCATATTCCACACCCAGTGTTCCTGGGATAAACTCCAAATGCACCAAGACCCTGACCTGGATAAAGCACCTACTAAAGTTGAATGAATGAAGGGGCCTGAGCCAGCAGACATGAATCAGACAGAGATAGATGTTTTTACGACTTACCAAACTGAGGAGGTGTGCTGTAGCCCTGCTGTGGATATCCCTGAGGTGCCCCAAATCCTCCTGGTGGGGGTGCTGTAACTAGGAACGCATTAAAGGGTGAGGGAGGTTGGGGAGCACCTCGGCCTGCTGGCAAAGGAGGACCATATCCCCCTGATGCACAAAGGACAGGCGAAGATTAGAAAACACCTCCCTAGTTAGTTGGAAGTGTCTCAGAAAATAAAATGTCTAAAAATCATAGAAATTTATATAACCTACCTAAAGGTTGTCCTGTGGAAACCCAAACACCTGCAAGAGAGACAAAAAGTAATGTCAAACGTTTATAATAGTTGAATGATTATTTAATTGCCACTGAGTAAACTTTCAAAGAATTTTTTTCTGCTTTGTAGAGACTACATGTGAAACACACTTCCACTATGGGTAAAGATGCACTGGTTTTCAACAGATGGCACAGAAAGTGCCTGCAAAAAAAAGGGAAACTGAGGCTCAGATAGCAGTTGGCACCTCTGGTGTCTTTTATCACACTAGAATGTCATGTTCCTGGAGAGAGATTTTGTCAGCCTCACTCACCCTGAGGGCCATAACTCTGCTGCCAGCTCTGAGCAGGCTGTGCAGCCCAGCCATTGGCCGCACTTAAGATGGCTCTGGGTCCCCACTGATTAGCTCCCAGCTGCCCAGGGCCAGGAGCTTTGTTGTCCCGAGGCTCAGCCTTCTTCACTTCAACCTGGACAAAGGACAAGAACAGAAAGGCATGAAAAGGCAGAAATCAATGACCAATGTGCCTTCTTCATCCCATCAACTACTAATCCTGTAATTCAGCTGAGATAGTTTTACTTATTTGTAATACAATAGTTAATTAGTTAGAAAAATTTATCCTAGGCTCCTTATACTAAATAATGCTGAACAATGTTTCTAAGGTACTTTTGAATGGAGTAGACTTAAGAGCTTCTCAAATGAATATGAACAAAGTACAAGAGTTAAATCTTTTTTTAAATAAAAGCTGCAAGAAATCCAGCTCAGTCTCTATAAAGTGTACCTGAGAAACATCGTTCTTGCATTTCTGCTGTATCTTATCCCTTTTAAGTAGATAAAACTATGATAGAAAGTCCAGACTTACCTTTCTAATGCATTTAAGAACCTCAATTTAGATCAAGTAGAGATATCAGAACAGTAATTTTAGATCTAATTGTAAAAATAATCATCATGCAAAGAATAATGGTGTCATAGATAATAAATGAATCTTCATACTGTGTCAAACAAGTAAGGAAAATATAATGTATAGCATTTTGATTTGAAAACTACGCAGACCTGAAAGAGATTGAATCTATATGTCCAGTGCATCCAATCCACATTATCTGAGATGAATGTTTATCTTGTCATTTTCAGTACCCGACTGTATGTGTACCAGCCTCAGTGTAAAATGGGTGAGACGGAAATAGACTGGCTCTTAAATGGGTTGAGTTATTGGGGTCACCTTGAATCAAGAGCAAGGCATGACTTTTTTTTTACTTGCTTTGTGCGGTATGAAATAAAGTGACCTCCTTTTTTGCCTTCCTTCTTCCCTCTCTTTCGACCTAATTAGGTGCCAGTTTGAGCGAATAGTCTGAGGCCTGCTGCACAACTACCTAGGCCCTCTCCCGCGGGCTTCAGGACTCAGCACGATGAGAGGAAGCACTTGAAATTGTGGCGTCCAACTCCAGAGCTGGGATTTGCAGAACAGTTTGATATGTTCTAGTTTCTAATTTTACAACATATGGCCCCCACCTCCCCAAAATCCCACTGCAATAATGTCACATCAAGAACAATGGACCATGTACAGGAGAACCTGTTTCCTTCAGGAAAACGGGACAGAGTCAAGGGATGAGTAGATGCATGAGAAAAAAGGTACAATGTAGGACACTGAGGACACACTGAGCCTCTACAGAATGTAAAGCGGTCTTCATGAAACTGGATCGTCACTTTGAATCACTATCAGAAGACAGAAAAATGCCCATAGCAATTTCAGACTACTGTGTAATACAGATCCACCAGTAAGCAGACTGAATGAACAAATCATGTATTTAAAGCTGAGCCAGTACTCTAGATTCCAACTCATCACTTTAATTAAAGATGTAACATTAAAGATTTGGTGTTTTGCTGTCCAGCACATGGCTAAGATGAGATCTAATGAAGTGTGAAGGCCATAGCATATGATTTACATCATTAAAAATTTCGATTTTGAATTTAATTCAAAACATTCAGTGAGCACTTGTGCCTTTTGTATGTGTGCAGAGACATCCAGGAAGTGACCATGACCATCAGTATAGAAATGTTTCATTACAGGATAAAAGTGTTTAGTCAGAATAATATTGTACCAGTTTCCAGGGTTGTTTCATTCTAAGGGGACAAATGGAAGGAAACCATTTAGCTAGCAAAATAAATAAAAACCCCCCTAAAGCCTAAAAAGCCCTCTGGCTCTTCATTTACTTTGTCCCCATATATAATGCGGTAGGTAACCTCTAACCTCATCAATACATCTGCTAACCTACAAACTAAAAAAGGAAACCTTTTTAACAGAAAATTGACACAGTATGGAGATTCTAATTGAGGTCACTTAATTGAGGTTTTGCTTTTTTTTTTGTTTGTTTGTTTTTTTTTTCGCAATAATGCCAAGAACTCAAACTGTAAGTGACCTGGCAAAAATGAAAAACAATAAAAGATGAAAAATGACATTGACCAGTCCTTTAGGTGAAAACCGATTACATTTTAAGTAATATATGACTACAAAAACAGAACTTCTCAGGTTCAAAAACCTGAATAATGCTACAAAGACGATATAGAATCATCTACACAAAAACACCCAAAGGAGCAGTCCAAGTAAACCAAACCTTGGGCGACTACAGAGCCTGTACACGGTACGAGTCAATGATTCACTGTCTAAAGCACTTCATTATTATTATTTTTTTAATCATCTGAGCTGAAGTTTGTACTGACAGCTGAATTATCAAATCACATTATTAAACACATTAATTTCTGAGTATGTTTGTTACATCAGATTAAACTGGAGGTCATGGCTCTGGAATAAAACAACACAGTCACCCAAGCTTCAGTTTTTTACTTAGGGTAAAATAAAACTACAACTACACACTTTTTTGCCCATGATGTCGTGAAAATGCATGTTGACAGCCTGGTCCACTGATTGTTCGGCCTCGAAAGTAATAAATCCAAAACCTAGCCAACGACCAAAAGTGAATCAAGGTAGCAGGGTGTTGGGACAGAACAAGGTGAAAAACAGGGGAAGGGGAGTTGACCAAGGTGACACTGGGGGGTTTGGATTATGTTGCAGTCTACAATACAAGCAAAGGTCCTCAAACAAGAACTGCAATCTTGTCTTGTAAAAGGATTAACCTTGTTCTCTATGTGTGCATTAAAAGGTTCAAATCAATCAATTAAATCATTTACCACTAAAAGACTACTGCCATTTGAAAATGCAAGTCAAGACATATTCTGTATTACCAGACAAGTCTGTTTTATACATTAAAAAAATCTACTTTTTATACATTTCCCATACAGTTTCATCCAAACCCCTTGAATGTCCCCTTGTTAAATTCTTGCATAACAAGTACAACAAATGCTGACAGTAACCACTATCACACTATCATTAACACTTAATAATGATAAATAAAAGTTGTTTCTCAAAGCCTTTCCAAAATTACATAGTATTTTGGGCAAGCTAAGAGAACAGCCATTTACAACACAGCTATAAAAAGCACCACAGAGATAAAAAGGTAGGGTTCTGCTATGAGTCTGGTCATGGCCAGATTTACGAGAGGTGTAACCAAAGTTTCTGCATTCATGAACCAGACTTTTTTTAAGTGAGTTATGTAGCAGAAAGTGGCCACACACTGTTTACTCATGAGGGAAAAAGTTCACATTAGAAGGACATTAATCTAGTTGAGACCCATTTTCAGGGTCACTCTCATCATGAAGCAGAGGATGAACCATATAAAACAGCAGGTGAGCTGCTCTTCTGCAGTACCAGCACTACTGTGTGAACTAGTTTAACGTGATCAAATAACTGTGCAGCAGAACTGGGTTGTGAGAATCCCTCCACTTTGGGATCTAACCTGATTCCAATTAAGCAGCCTCCGAGACCCAGGTGGGGAATTTGAGATTTCTGATACTATACTGAGAGCCTCATTCATTTAAATAATCACTAAATATATATCTGACCTGCTAATAAACTACTTAAGGTCAAAATGTATTAACATTGAAACGGAATGCGAGATCTATATGCTTCTGTCAAGTTCCTACTCTATAGCACCAATATGGAAAGTTGAGGTTTTCTGACACAGAGACAGGGAGATGATCAGTTTTTAAACTGAAGAAATTATTCCATTTAAAATGAACGCTCAGTATTTTATTATAAACCTCCACCTGGTTAAGTGCCTTGATGTACCCAAAAAACGAGGCTTAACATTCGCCAAAACCCACAACCCCTAATTAAACAACTTTTAAGATAACCTGATATCTTATAATAGTTATATATATTTATAGAGTAATGATAAATGTAATGATAGTTTCATTAGATGGGTTATGGCCTCACAGCAACATTGATGTATTCATGTAGGAACTCTGGCTACACCACCTCATCTGGCATTGTAACACATATTATACACATCTGTCCTGACTTTTATCAGTGTGGTGCCACTGTGAACACAATCCCCTGAAGGAAAAAAACACACATCTTAGGAAACACAGTTAATTACAATCAAACAGTTCACAAAGAAAATACATGTAAAAGAAAGACAGAACTTACTTTACTATATATAGATATACAGAAATATTATTAAGAATATCACATAAACATTCATTATATACACTATTTATAATAGGGTTATTGCTTAAATCAATGCTTAAGATTACTACAAATTCAGATGACAAACTATTCATGTGTCCTCAAAGAGACAAGGTAAAGGTAAAGATTTTTTCTTTGTATTAAGCAAAAGATGAAGACATTACTCTCAAAACACTCAAACACAATATGCATGGAAGCAAAAAAAGATTGATCCACTGAAACTGAAGCAACTTAAACTGCACATGATTTGCATTGCTCTGGTGGCATATTACAGGAAAGTCTTTTTTAATGCTTTTGTGTTCAACATTCTGAATATTTAAAACCAATTTGTTGTGTTCAGTGTACTTTAATTTGACATTAAAATGCATTCTGTTCCAAGAATGGTCCAGTAGCGTCTGCTTCCTTTTACCACCAGAGTGAGGATGTTGCACTGTGGAAAATTAAACACTTTCCGCATCAGCCCATGTGTCTGCTTCATTTGTATCACCTGCATTCGGTTTCACTGCCATGATAAAAGCAATATTATCCCTATAATATCTATTATCCCTATAATAATCAGTCTTCTCTTCCATTAATTGAAGAGAGATTTATGTTATTTGGGAGCAAAAAGGATCTAAGTAAAAACAGCTGGAGATCTAGGCTAATCGCTGCTTTACAAAGAGAACAAATGTTTAAAAAAATAAGACGCTTAATACTGTACTGACATTCGAAAACAACAAGCAAATGCATTAGAAGCTGATTCAGTGGCGTTTCCACAATGCACATGTTTGCCCTATACATGCCGTGTGTTTGCCTTTTCTAAATGCAGGAGATGTGCAACAGGCCAAAGTTGACCTGGGAGACATGGGAGTTGGAAATGAGATCAGAATGTTCTGCTGAAGGACATGAAGCAAGACTTTTTTTTCCCTCTTTGGGTCAGAATAGTTTGTCATGAGTACGAAGATAGACGTATTAGGAACAGAACAAGATCAGCTTTTACCTCGGGGTCTCTGTTTCTCTGCATCATAGATCATTACCACCTCTGTGACCTTCAAAGAGAAAATGCATGAGTAAGTCAGTGGCAGAAAGCTTAAAGACTGATCTAAATTCAACACTACAACTGCAAAAGTTCATCTCTACAGTTAAAATGCCCTAAAAATAAATCATGATTATTCGGTTTATCATTAGACTTAACCATCCAAGTACCTAAATCTAAATCTTACCACTCCAAATCTGTTAAAATAGTCCCTGAGTTCAGCTTCACCGCAGTTGTGTGGAATTCCACCAACAAATATCTTCTTGGATTTATTGCTGTCACTTTTACCTCCTTTCTAAAACATACAAAATAACCACAGTAAAAACGAAGAGCAATATGTGTACTCTAAATCTAGGCCATTCAGCCAGGACCTTACAAGGACACTCCATTCAAACGTGGTACATACGTTTACAGAACGCCAGGACTACTAGAGAGCATATTTACATTTTAGGTGTATAATTTAAATTCGGTCAATGTCAGCATGACATCGGGACTACAAAATGCCTGAATAATCATCATTTTCATATCTCCAAAAGATCACAGCAGTACTTACCCAGCCCTCTTTCGCTCTCGTCTTCTCCGGCTGCATTCCTCTTGGAGTGCATGGCTTAGGGTCAATCTGCAGGAGCAGAAAATTGAACCTCATCTGTCCTTCAATATTTACTTAGTTCAGCCTTAATGACTACTTGTATAATTAGAATAAATTATGTTTTTACTTGAGCCGAAAATCAAACCAGAAACACAATAAGCTGTTTTGTTCTTACATTTCTACCATCAAGGTTATGAGGCTTGGTGTCCAGTACAGTCCGAACACAGTTTGGGTCTTTAAACTTCACAAAGCCAAAGCCCCTGGACTGATTTGTGCTTTTGTCCTTCATGATGACGCAGTCCACAACCTCTCCATACTGGGAGAAGTAATTTCGTAAAGTTTCTAAAAAGAGGAAGCGAATAGGCTATAATGCCAAACTGCACACCGTTCATTACAGCAAACTTTAACAAATAAATTATATTCGCTGTATCTAGGATCAAAATAAACTTTTTTCTTATCTGTGCACAATCTGATGATACACCATCAAATTTCATCGATGTAATAGTTATTATAAATATTATAAATATAACTAACTAACTGCCTGCCTTAAAATTGTGTCAATTTCTTATAGGACAAAAAATGTTTATAAAAAGCAACATAAAAAGTGCAAGATAATACAAGAAAGGCATTTAAACACATTTAAAAATATATTATGAAACAGAAAGTATATTAATGCATATAACCACACTTAGAAGTATACAGGTATAAAATATTTCAATACTGAACACTGCACTCATAAACAAACAAACAAACTATATCCCATATTTCAAACTGTAATAGTGGACACCTTGTATATTAAGTAATTAACATAGTATGAAAGTTTAATGTTTGGATTATGTTTGTAACAATCAAACCGACATAAGGTTTTGTGTCTGTGTGTGTGTGTGTCATTTGCTCAGGCCACTTCTTAGTCATTACAGATCAAGCAGTAAAGTTCTGCAGACTGCACTTTGCCAGGCAACAATGTAAAACAATGAAGATTTAGCTCGGTGTTCTTCAGCTAGTGAGAGGCTATACCAAGCAAGGCGTGGACATCTTAAATGGAAAGGGGCGAGCTGTTGCTAGCAAAAGAAAGCACCAACTATAAACAAAATGTGATGCATCTGTCAGAGCACTCAGGAACTTTTTAGGGCTTAAATATAATAGTTATACATTTCCTACACCTATTTCCTGTCATACTCATACCTGCATACTTTTTTCTTTTCTTTTTTTTAAAAACACGACCTATAAAACAGGACGGTTTCTAAAAGAGCTGCACATTTCTCCAAACCAAACTTCAGCAATCCCAACTTCGTTCACCATTAAAGCTTGAATTACAGAGGGGCGTCCACACTTACTCTGTGAGTGCCTTTTAACTTGCAATGCAGACTGTGTCACCAGTAGCCGGATGAGACAGCGTTTGAATGGTGCACAGACTCCATGTACCCCGGGACCCTACAGATTTACTCCTGTGCCGTAATAATGTGCACTTACTCACTCACTTACTCACTCACTCTGTGAGACATCTATAGCCTGGGAGCCTTAAAATATTGATGCATTCGAGGACTCGCATAATAAACTGCCAGAGCAATTCACATCCTTAAATATTTAAGAAATGCTTAATTTACTTTTCTGTCATTCACTGGTCGAGGTCGGCTGCTTTTTTTGTGATGCCTATACCACAAACCAGAGACATTTCTCTCAGCCTGGAAGCTATATATTGCTGTTCATGCCATGACTAAACGCTATACCACGCTTTATACATTTTTTATGAGAAGAGAGAGAGAATTGACATGGCTTAATACATTATATATCCTGGGGTATATACCCTCTGTTCTGCCCGTTTTACCGTTTAACCTGTTCAAATACAACCAAGTTCACGCTTGGGAGAAGAGAAAACAGTACTGTCCTTACATACTGGGCTACATTCACATTTCCACTGATGTTCTGCCCTAACGTGACCAAGATTTCTTTTCTACACAGGACTGTGTAGACAAAAACCACAATCTTTTATAATAAGACCTGACCTAGATGAGATACGTATCCGATGTGGGATGAATTAGAAGACAGAAGTTCAGGGAGGCTTTATCACCGCTGTCGTCATCAACACAACAACGGAGGACATCAAAATCAGAGAAGTTCACTTAATGTTTTATATTTAGGGAATCGATCCAAGCTAAACTGGAAATTACACCATCTGAGCAGTGTGTTCATGCAAGGTGTTTTAGGCGACCGGTTGAGTTCTCGTTACAGACAGATATGGGTCACTTGCAGTTATGGATGTGATCTGTCGAGCCAGGCAGATCCAACCTGAGTAAATTAAGTCTGAACGGTGCAAACAAGCTCGTAAGGTCAAGACGGCTCGTGTTCCTGCTTCTACAAAACGATTTTAAAACAAAACCCATTACCTGAGACAGTATTTCTCCTGTGGATAATACAACAGTGTCCTTACAATGTGAAAAAGTCATTCAAAAGGCATCATTCAAGTTAGTTAGACTCTTAATTCATAGGAAACCCAGAGTCTTACCTTGAGTCGTACTCCAGTCTAATCCACCCACAAACAGCTTCCTGTAAGACAGGTGGATGTTACAGTCAACTCATGTTATGCAAAAGCAAAAGAACACACACAGGAGTACGAGACTACTTCTGAGCTAGCGAGCGATCAGCCCGGGTGAACTGGGCTGTCAGTTTTTCTGTCTTTATCACAGAGCTGCAGCTTGTCACTCCGAGGCTCCTTGGCAGAAACAGCTCGTCATTCACGCTGAAGGCCCGTCAACAAACCGCACGACTCCCGGGACACTCCGTTTATTTTATTAGGATTTCTGTCAGACAATTGAAACAGCTTCCTTTATGGAGCGCAGGGCAACGAGAATACCGAGTCTGACGACTCCATGACTGTTTGCTCGTTCGCCACAGCACTGCGAGTCAATATTTACCTGATATAACCTACCTTGCTAATTAACCTGCTAACACCAGCTAACTTCATTAGCTTGCAACTAAAGTGTTTGAAAAGACAGCGGGTTACGAATGAGCCGCTAGTTCTTCCTCGTTAAAGAATGAAACTCGGCTCAAATTTGAACAAACTGCTACTTTTTCGACTTTTATTTCGACACCGAGTCAGTCACCTCACGGACAGGTGAAGTGGCTAACAGCCCGAGAGAGAGAGCTAGCTGATAAATGACAGTTGATGGAACTACGCTAGCCTGAACGTTACCATCGCTGAAGCTACTCTCACTGCGCAGGTCGCTTGCTAGCGAGGAGATGAGAGGGACTGATATTTTTATTTTTCATTTAAAGAAAGAAACTCTCCTTAAAACAAACGGCGTCTTACCCAATTTCATCTCCAGGTAGGTTGTTCATATCTGTAGCAAGAGTTGTGGACTGGAGTGCGGACATTAGTCTGCTGCCTCAGTCTCCTCTACAACTGCCTCCTGTGCTCCTACCCCGGGAAGGTCACTCCGCTTTCGGTTCAAACCCAACCTGCGCAACGCTGACGCGGAGACACGGGGCCGCCCTGCAGGGGAAGCGCTGCTGACGCAAAGGCTACTGGGAACTGCAGTCATCAGATTCGTTAGCCGCCATTCTGGCCTTCGTTAACCACGCGTGATTGAACTCTGGTCCCTGACAGCAGTTCCGGCTGTAACATAAAGTGCAGGCTGATATTAATGCAGCTCTTACACAGCTCATACACATCTCTTACACAGCTCATACACAACTCTTACACAGCTCATACACAACTCTTACACAGCTCATACACAGCTCTTACACAGCTCATACACAGCTCTTACACAGCTCATACACAGCTCTTACACAGCTCT
>JAOVYV010000004.1:18626117-18641219 GCA_025674545.1 Hassar affinis | reverse complement strand
ACATATATGACTAGAAAACGCATATGGAGAGCATCAGCATTGCTTTTATGATATTGCATATTATCTCTGCGAATTCATTTCAATATTTTATTTGCTTGACGGATAATGGAGCGCGGGTCCCCTCGATCAAATCTATGGGTGAAAGTAGCTGAGTGGTTTCATTTTGAAAGCTGTTTGGTGCAGAGAGGAATAATATACTCCAGGCAAGGCACATTTTTTTTTTTTTTAAAAAAAGGCTGTCTACACTTCAGATTTGTGTGTGTGTGTATGTGTGTGTATGTGTGTGTGTTTGGGGGCGGGTTTGGTGGTTCAGCACTCAAGCATTAATATTAAGATTCGCTCAGAAATTTCTCAAGGGCTACAGAGTGATGCAATTGGATCGTTCATCTGCTCTGCTTCGCGATTGGTGGCCTACATATGGAAATATTCCAACCAATGAATGACAAGTGACTGATGACATCACTGGCTTTATTCTACACACTACATGTGGCTCTTGGTTTCCTTTTATTTTGAGCCAAAGTCGCATTGGCATGAGCTATGCACACACAAGAGAGTCACATTAGCGTTTGAGGAGGTTTTTTTTCCTGCATCCTAGCATTTATAAATGACATCCTCAACCTTTGAAGAAAAAAAAAAAGTCATGCTAATTGCTCCAAATGCCAGATGCCTAGTTTGTTTATTCAGGTTAACATTTAGTTCCTGCTAGTTGTTCTGTTGCAGGAGTCCCGCTGTTTCACGCATCAGCTCCTAAACAAGCAGGCCCTCTCCAGGGGCCGAACTCAATCAAATAACGTACACTGTAGCCTTACGGCAGCGCACCCAGCGTACCTGCCACTGAACAAGCGAACTATAACGCTTCCAGACAACCTGAATGTACATTTACACTGTTGTAAAACAACACTGATTTTTAAATACTCCGGTTCTGATGCTGTAGCCTGTCATATCACAACGATATCGATGGTAGCCTGAAATAGACCTTAGGCGAAAAGAGTAAAAAACGAAAAAAAAAAATCATCTAAGCCTAGTCTGTTTTCTCATGCAGATTCTACGGGTTAACAAAGTTTGACAAGGAAATGGGCACCGATCTCAAATGAGGATTATTTCCATTCGAAAGAGGACCCCGTTACTGCATGTAGCCGTTTGAGATTTTGTTGACAAGGGTATCTCTTGTCCACTGTGCCCATTGTACTTTTATAAAAGCAGAATTAACATTAAAATCAGAGCGGCTGAAGGAAGGCTCCACTGCACAGTGAGCTGTTCCTATAATCCTATCTTCCTAATGGAGTCAGTGTGAAGCCTGAGCAGCAGGGATGTCTTTTGTGGCAAAAATGAATTTCGGTCTCCGAACCATACAGAGGTCACTCTCTTTTGCTTGAGTTATATGCTCTGGCTGTGTTTACAACTGCTTGCTGGTAGGTGGTATTTTTCAGGGCAAATCTCAAATTAATCGAATGCCAGTTATCGCTCTTGCTGTGGAAACGCAAACATTTCTCTCACTCTTGCCATTCTTTTGCTTTTAAACCGAGAACAGGTGCCTGGAGGACTAATCTTAAGACACTGACCAAAAAAAGATATTTGTGCCCACAGGTATAGTAACTTTTCATTTCTTTATATTTCAGTGAAACAAAAACATATACAATAAAACTGCTTGTGCAATAGATTCAAATCTGGTTAATGGTGTTTCATGATTAAGGCCTTCAACATGTACCAGCATGATGACTAAATGCCTAATACTACAGTGGAAATGTATCTAGAGTGATGAGTTATGGGTTAACACATGGAGTGATGGGTTTTTTCCTATGGAGAATAACTTCATCAGGTATAGCATGTGAGTATAGTATGTGAAAAAATCAAAGTTTAGTATTCATACACATAATTATACATTATGCACCAAACTCTATTCGCAGCATATTAGCAATTAGTGTGTTCCTCCTTTTCTGTGACTGTTAAAGCAAATAGAAAAATACTGTCACAATGCAATCACAAGATTCATGTTTTTGCTCCACTTACTCGGATTCTTATAAGGCCAAATAATTGTAATTAAGATTAGCATAATAAACTAAAGCTGTGTATTAATTTTGTCCAATTATTGCATTGCTGAACACCCACTGAATATATTTGAACAATAATGCTTTATGGAAAAAAAGTTATATGCATTTGGAATTCATAATTGCACTCTTTAATATGAGTCCAAAGACCTTGCTTTTAAATTACTAGAATTAATATGAATTAATAAGAACCAAGCGCTGGACAGACACTACATTACAATTATGCTTGTGTATGAAAGATTCTTTTTTTTATTTCTGCTTAATTAAAAAAATTCAGGTAATTATGTATTTCTTAAGATTATTGACCTCTGAGGAGTGGTTCTTTTTTCCCCCTCCTCTTATTATAACCTTCGCCTTAATTAATATTAAATTATTGATTAGCTCCTCCATTATGGCAGAAGTGAAGCACTATTTTAGCAGCATTGTATTTAAAGAAGTCTATTAGTTTTTAATAGAAATCCGTGTTTGTCTTGCTTTTAATCCGTTTTAGGTGCTGGATAATGAGAGTAACCTCTTTTGAAATCTCTAAACCCACACAAAGACATTTCAGGAGCTGGCTGACTATTAGCAGAGTCCCCAGCTGCATCCTATGTCGAAACATAAGGACTATAGACCTAATATTTTCCTTGTCAGCTCCCTAAGATTGAACTATCTAATTAACAAGAGTGTGGAGGTGTTGTATAATCATCTTAATTTAAAACTCTAAAGGTGGTATGAACTAATGTGAAATGCACTTCATAATTAAGGGTATGTAGGAGACCATAATGAGATGCTCATGATGCTCTTACTTGTAGGATGGATTTCTAAACTAATTTTCAAGTAAGTTGTGGGGTTCGGTTTTTAGTGTGTTGTATAAAAAGCACGAGGGTTTTAAGGCAAGATATGTTGATGTTTAAACAGATTTACTATGTTGTTTAGACATATTATAGTATATTAGGATGCTCAATTGGCTTAATGGATCCAATACGCATTGTGGTTGGAGAAAATTATATAGCACATATAATTTCAATTTGTCTGTCAGGATTCGTGTTCAACACAAATATATGCTATTGTGTGCATACTTGCCAAGATTTGACTTTTTGTACACCAATAATAACAATGCCTTGAGCTCTCATGAGCCCATGACCCTAAATATACCAAGCTACTCTTATTTTGTGTTTCACATACACATTTTAGACCAGTTATGGCTCTCAAATACCCCCCAAAAAGACCCAGAATGGGTGGGTACATAACAAAATGGTCCTAAAAACAATAAAGGTATTTATGGAATGAATTTCATTCATTCTTATTGTCACAGAGCAATATAATGCTTATATTTCAATTATAAATGGATAGCTTTACCTTAGCTAGAAGTAAAGCAAAGTGGAGTTGCTGGCTGCTGCCTTACATTATGGGTCACCATATATCATTCTTTTTGATTGAATACAACTACAGCACATCTGTTTCCACTTGGCTGTCGCGTCACTGCATCAAGCTTTCCAGTTCAAACTTAACATCTAGTTTTAATTACACTGACTTTAATAACACTTGCTAAGCCATTTACCTCTGCTTGGATTTGTTTCACAGATATTTGCTTTAGCAGATATCTGATTTCAGAAAGAGAGAGACTCAGGGAGGAGAGAGTGACAGAGAAAGAGCGAGGGACACATACGATCTGTTAAAGAATATAAGGCGCACCGGGAGACGTTTTCTGGAACTGGATTTGTTTGCATAGTTTTTCTCTTTAACGGTCAAGATATTTGACATTTGTGTAATCCAGAAACCAACATGGCCATAGAGGTGGTTGAATGTGAAGTCCCTGTGAGGCCTGCGATTATGATTCTGTCTCAGCTAGCCTAAACAGTTGTATTTATATTATATGTGAACATGAATAGTACCGTATTTAATATTTTAAAAATTTTTAATGTAACGTTTAATTAAAAAACTATAGGCTTGATTAAAAAATAATTCAGTAATGATTATATAAAAAAATAAAAATAAAAATAGATTCGTAAATTAAAAATTTAAATTTCATATAATTAAAAGGTACATAGGTGGGAAAAATTATAGAACTATGGACTCGCAGATAGTAGCTGATATTTCAACACTTATTTCATTACCTAAGTCAGTCTTATTAGGAGGCTATTTAGGTTTCAGATATAGTTTCTTTTGTGAAAATCCCCTACAGAATAGAAATACCCATTAGAATTTGATTACAAAAAATCATATTAATGGTTTTATACATACTAAAAGCTGTATGGCTCTTTTCTTCACAATACAATGGAAGGGTAAACCCATTTCTTTGTTGTAACTGAGGTTAGGCTTATGGGCTTACATTTAGAAATGTCTTATATAATATAAGGAATAACATAAGTGCATTGTATACCATGCATATACCATGCATATGTACATACAGTACATATATTTGTTTATACAGTTATTTCAGTCTTGCAAAAGGCTGTAGTAAAGGAATTGAATGTGAATTAACATGCAATCTTAACACTGGATTATAATGTCAGGTCTCCTGCTGCACAGTTGCCAGTAAATGTTGATGAAAATGTTTAAAGTCTATTTGCTATGTTTACGGCTGTCTGGACATATTCCACCAGAGGATTTATACCGGAATTCAATCAAAGTCGCTCTAAATCCTGCATAAACCTGGGAAAGTAGCACTAGAAGAAAAACAAAGTAAAACAATCACTGGAATGATTCTTATAATGTCACTGAAGGTTAAAATAAATACCCTTTCCTATCAAGCCTCCTAAAGTCCTAGTTATATGGAACTTCATAGATATTTAATGAATTAATAAGGTCATTTATTATTCTAAAGCTTGTCATTTAATTAATGGAGATTCACTGTGCACACAGTGACACAACCTACAATGTAAAAGAACAGATTCATATTTCTTAATTCGAGACCCCAGTAAGAGCCTATAAAAATCTCCATTACAGTATTTAACCCTTCCTGGGGTCATCTGTTTGCAGAACACTCCACATATGTTTTTACGCTAACGCTAATGCATACTCATCACCCCTGCTTGAAGAAAGAATGAATATTTGCCATGGTGTGACCTTTGTTCCATCTGTTTTCTCTTTTGTCCCCTGAAAACTGATCGATTATTATGTAAAATTATGCTTACAAAAACACCGGCGTCCCCGTCTCATCCTCCAGCCTTCACCTGGGACGTGTGACTCAAATTCAGATTTAGCAGACATGCTATATTAAAGCCAGGTGTAGAAAAGCTTTTTGGTGTAACCATGTTTTCAGGAGCTGGGTCTGGATAGCCATATAGTGTAGTTCACTGTGCTGTGGCCTCTTTTGCTGTGCAGCTGGACAAAGCGAATAACGGAGCCTGTCTCGGTTTGAAAACGGAAAATTTCGCTTGGATGAGACGAGCACTGAGGAATAGCCTCCTCTCTCGCTGTTTAGCTCGGTGTGGCCTCGGCTTTTCTGTTTCTGATTGAGGTCAACATAAGAAATGCCGAGAGGGAGAAGTGGAAAGGCAATCCACATGTTTTCTGGCTGTTTCTAGATCTTTTTTTTTGATGCATGCTACAGTTACAGCAGGAAACATGGCTGTGGTCATTGGCTGAATATAGTGGATCCCCCCACCAAACACACACACACACACACACACACACATATTTGTCTTGCTATACTTGTGAAGACATTGACATAATTTCCATTGACATATTTATTACCGTAGCTAATTAATGCTATGCCTAACCCAAACCTTAACCTTGGTACTGAAAAAGAAACTTTTTGCCTTTTATATTTTTTTATTTTGTTACAAATAGCCAAATTTTGTTACAAAAAGCCACTTTCCTTGTGAGGACCAGCAAAATGTCCTCATAAGACCAAAATATCAGATATTCCTATCCTTCTGGGGACTTTTGGTGCTCACAAAGATAGTAAAACACAGACACTCTCTCTCTCTCTCTCTCGCACACACACACACACACCACCATGTTAGTATGAAGGTCCATGTTAATGTTAATGTTAATGTTAATGGGTCAAATGGAGTGGAACATCTATGCCAACAGTTGTGAAGATAATCTGCTTCACCTTCACCATTCATCAAATGTTTTTCCCCCTTTTGGCTAAAACCCTGAAGTCTCCCAGTCTCCCATTCTCCCAGTCTCGGCTGTCTTTGTGTGCGTTTAAGCTCCAGCCTTCAGAGAAAACTCCTGAGGACAAATCCGGTTCAGTCCGGTCTGGACTTCCACGTCAGGTTTTCACGCCAACTTGCCTGTCTCGCGCACCATCCGGCGCGCTCCCCACTCTTGTGCGCGTGTGAATGAGTGTGTGCGTGTGCGTGTGCGTATGCGTGCGTGCCTGCGTGCGTGCGTGTGCGCGCCAGCTCTCCCTTCCTCACCTTTTCGGAAAGCCGCTCTTCCCGCGACGGAGCTTCAGCAGCCGAGCGGCCGGAATTCACCGCCAATAAAAGCCGCGCTGCCCGGTTCAGCTCACAGAGGAGCCGTTTCTCTATTCAAGCCTTTGTTTGTTTGTTTTTTTTTAACACACACATAGACATATATATATATATATATATTTATATATATGTATACTCGTCTACTGTATGTTTTCTTTAACCACAGTTACCGGAGAGGACAGGTTGTTGCCGTTAGCTGCCCGGTGAACCCCCTTCATCCTCCGCCTCCTCCTCCTCCTCCTCCTCCCCTCCCATCACCTCACCTCACCTCAGCACCGGGCTTCCACTTGTCCGCGTCTTTCTCTCCACTTTGACGAGCCCTGGGAGTCAGAAGTAAGTCTTCTGAGACTTTACCCGAGGGAGAGAGAGAGAGAGAGGGAGAGAGAGAGGGAGAGAGAGAGAGGGAACCGCTGCCGCCGCGGGTCGGTCTCACTCCGGCGTTATCTGAGCATGAACCGCTGCCTCGCCGCTCTTCTTACCGGAGAAGCTCCTTCCGCCTCCCCTGTCCGCTCCGACACACACTTCTGAACTCAGCCACAGGTAAGAGCGCGTGTGTTGCTCCTCTGTTGTCCGGCGCGTCCCCGCGGCGTGTGCGGCTCCACAGTCCGGCGTGGGCGCAAACTTTTCGGTTAGGAGTCTGGAGTCTGAGCGCTGTTTCACACACACACACACACACACACACACTTATACACACACACACACACTTATATACACACACACACTTCTCTTTAGAAGTTTGGGTCACACTGCGCAAACCGGTGTGAACCTATAATAATAATAATAATAATAATAATAATAATAATAATATCAATATCAGCACGCGCGTTTCCGTTAAAAACCGAGGAGTCGTTAAGTTTGGGGCGCGTGCCTGATTGTAAAACGGATCATCAAAGCACAAGCAGATGTGGACGGATTTGCTCCGTCTCGCGCTCGTCACGAGAGGATGAATGGAAGCGATTAGTGCGTGCAGCGCGTGCGTGCGTGCGTGCGTGGACCTTCTGGATCCTTCTGGTGTGCAAATGTTATCTTTAAATAATATATATATTTATATACATATATATTTATATATTATTTTTTATTTCCTTACATGTTGTAATGCTCGAGCAGTCGTTTGCACGCTTGGTGCGTTATTTGTGAAACTCAGGCCTCGAGCGAGGTGATGCTGGAAAATCACGTGTAACGCGGTAAAGTCTGGGGACAAACAGGAGCGACGTGACTGACTGAGACTGGAGAGACAGAAGCAGAGAAATCCTGCAGCGTGCACAGGCGGGATGAGTGATCTAACTCCTTTATTTGTAATGCATTGGTATTACAGGGCAGCTTGCTTCATTGCACTGTATATTTCTCTCTATTAGGCTTAGACACACATGCATACATGGACTCACACACACACACACACACACACACACACTCACACAGAGACACACACATGGACACACTACACCATGCACTATCAGTGAAACGCATTAAAAGTTGGCAGTGTTGACCTTCAGGGTTCGATACATGGCATGACTTCAAGCCAAAATTCATTCTTCCTAGTCTAGACAGCGTACTGAGTGAGCATGTCTGTCTGTCTCTCACTCAGGACTGTGGCAAACAGGGAGGGTAAAAGTTTTTTTTTTTTTTTTTAGCATTAAAACCTTTTAGTATTTTTATGCTAAATGTAAATTGTGACGCTACATAAAAGGAAGGGTGTAAAAAGAACCGGCGCACTTTCTCTTACACAAGCAAACTGACAAAATTATTTCTTTCAACCCGTGCGTGATTAATAATAGGTAATAGACTAGAACATGTCCTGCACCATGGCATGTTTTTACTTTTGAGTGGCACCCCATGATATCTGAGGCAGAAATATATATATATTAATATTTATATATATTAATGTATGTATTAATGTGAGATTTCGTGCCGCTCGCTCGTATTTCACTGCACTTGGCATTTTGCAGCCAGGTTCTGGCCTCCCAAAAAATGTTTTGAATTCATGCACGTGTGAGCAGCCCGTTTGAAGCCGTACCATTAGCATTTCAAAGTGGCCCCTGCGCATTTCAATAGGAGACGCTCCAGCCCTGTGCCCTTTAGTTTTAGTGGGCCCTGTGGGTCGGGTGGGTTAGGAGGCGTGCGCTTCACTTTCTCCCTTTCTTTGTGTTTCTGTGTGAAAACACTGGCCCATCCTGTTCGCCTCACAGCAAAACTCTCCCGGGCGTTCTCCATTTTCCTTTGAACTATAAGTTCTAAAACACGTTGTCAAGGAAAGCCTAATAAATTACTAGTCGCATAAATAGTCATCAGACAAACATTTAACGCACGCACATATACACATACTCGTATTGAGTTTTGTACATGTATGGCTTTCGGTCTGCACGTACAGTGGTATAATTTGCTGGAAAATGACCTGCCATGTTACAGAAAGGTTTTCTGCTCTGGATGTCGAAGTATTTTGTTCTGACGCAGTGATCCAGAATCTAAAACATGCGTCTGATAACTGCATTGTGACCATCTGCTCAGAAAAATGGCTGTTCGTGTTTTTCTGAAAGGCCTGTCACCACTTTTCCAAAGCTGAAAATTTCGCAGTTTGAACTAGCATTGGAGTTGTTGGATGTGATTTGTGGCACTGCGTTTTCTTTTCGGTTTATATTGTTATCTGTCAAGGGCATGGGAGCTTGTTTTCTCCTCTCTGCACATGCATACTGGTGGAATTAAAAGAAAACGAAGCCGTGCTGTAATATGAAAACGCTTCATAGCTTTTAGTGAACAAAGAGCATGAGAAGAGAATGAGAAAAGGAAAGGATATAAAGAGGAGAAGTAGTGTTTCTGGTCAACAGTCAGAACGTGGCTTCACTTACAAGGCACGAAAATGTCGTTCTGCTCTGTCATTTACACTGACAGAGCAAATAATAGCTGTAAGTGGTGTGTGCTGCTGATTTAGACCCCATCCGCTCAATTCATCCTGGATGTGTAGTGTGTACGTGAACGTAGTAGCTGGTGCAAGTCCGAGCATGTGAAATGAAATATGCGTATGAGTGGTGCTTCACCCGACTCTCCTGCAGCACTGGCCTTTCACTGCTCGAGTAAAAAGAGGGCGCAAGTGATGAAGCAGGAAAGGGAATAGCCTATACGCAGAAGTGGAGAAAAAGTGATTATCCATAATCAATGCCGTTTCCTTACAGCTGAGCCACGCACGACGCAATGTAATAATCTCGGATCAGACCGTTTCTTTGCTCAGTTTTACTCAGCCATGTGTTTGCATGCCGTTTCAAACCCATGCTGTGCTAACGACTACTCACCAGTTTAAAGAAAATAAACAAGGCCCAAATATTGTTTTTTTTTTCTGGGCCATGCTTCACACTGGGGCCCTTTTCGGGCTTTTTTTTTTTTCAACAGGGTTTAATTTCACGATTGTTAATCAGTCATTTTAAGTTGGAACACTCAGGAACTGTGCCCTTTTTGTCGTCTTGTAAAGCGTTTCCCATCTTGCCAGCTTGTCTAGTGGCTTCCCAAACAGGGGAGAAATGGAGGCTCATGCCCTGCTGCTTTAATTAGCTTAGGGAGCAGTACAGTGGAGAACAGACATGGAATAAAAGAACAGTGTGTTTACAGAAAATACGTCCATGTCATCGTCAGCTGCTGGTTCTGTATAAGAGGCCAATTAGGAAAATACAAACTTCATGAATTTTAATAAAATATCTAACTGATACTTATCAAGAATATAAATGGTAATATACTTTACTACTGCAACCACTACTACTAGGTATTATTCTTATTCTTATTATTATTGTTTCTTCTGCTTTTCTGTAGGGATCATATTAATATCGTGTGTATTTTATAGATTTTCTTTTTTTGCTTTAAGTCGAGATTAAAGGCATTAATCTTCAGGCTCGGCTGCTGATTTTTATTTAAATGCAAATGAAATACACAGTGACGTTCTCTTCCGTGAATTTGCGGTGACATCATGACAACTTTCCGTCTCATCTTTTCAAAGCAAAATTAAGGAAAAAAAATCGATTCCTCTGTCACGGAAGAGAAGCAAGAGGCTGAAGTAAACACTGGCTGTGGCCAGACTACAGCAGCTCAGGCGGAGAGAGAGAGAGAGACAGAAAGAGTGGGAGAGAGGGAGAGCGAGGGGGAGAGGCAGAGAGAGGGAGAGGGGCTGGGGTGGCTGTGAGAATTTGCAGACAGCTGCCAGGGAGAAGGGGTTGTGTCTCTACCGGCTTTCACCACAGCACATCGCATCCACACTTAAAAGCCCCATTTTCAACAAGACAGACCTGTTATTTCAGGACGGTGAGGTGAGATGGGCTGCAGCGTAATTTCCCCCCGCAACGCTGTCCTTGAAAGATGTAAGAAAAAAGTAAGATAGAATGGAAAGGAAATGTAGGCTTCATGCAGCGTTTGAAGTTTTATATTATTGCTGGCGGGGCTGTAAATTTTCATCCGGAAAAGTTCTGAGAGAATAGAAAATAGCACATTGTAATTGGTGAAGATTCTGCTTGGCACCAGTCATCAAGAGCTACATTTTAAACTGGATTTGCACCAAAAAAAAAAAGAATAAGGCTTTTCCTCTGTGGCCGCCGTGGCTGTCCATTACGACTGCTATGGCTGATCTGCCTGCTTTGTTTCTTTAGCAATCGTCTTGAACTGTTTTGATTTGCACTGCTGATGCAGACCCTGTCCAGTTAAATTCACCTTGCCTTACAGCGTCGCTTAATCCTCAGTTTATCCGAAAGCTCATGCTCTCGGTAGATAAGGCTCCTGCAAATGAGTAATCCAAGCTGTGGGAAAAAGGTTTGAGCTGCTCATTGGGCATGGGCCTTGCTTTCTTGGAAGCAACACCAATATTAGTAATGGGCTTAGACAAATTTTGGCAAGTGGTTATTAGACATTAAGAGCTCCTGTGATTACTAAATAAAAATGTAAATCATCCTGCACATAAATCGTGCACTGTGCAGGTATGCGGATGGTTTTTTTTTTGGGAATGCTCATGCTGTGAGCATGTTAATAAGGCATGGCTGCAGGTTGCGTTCGTTTCAGTTTAAACGAGGAGCATGTACGATGTGTTTGTGTTTATATAATGAAGGAATAAAAGAGAGAAGAATGCACTGGATGTTCTTCAGCTTTCAGGCTCTTCAGTTTTGCTCTGAAAACCGAATCTTTGTTTTAGTGCAATCGTTCAACGCGTCAAGCTTCGCTTAGTTTTAGCTTCATTGCATATAGATGCTAGCAAAGCCTGTTGAGCGAAAAGGCGTACGCTTGGTGCAAATCAGGCTGAGCCGTCACAGATCAGGTAATAACGTCTTCGGGATCATCGAAAGCTTCAATGGCTTTGGGACCCTGACAGCTTAATGGTATCTTATATTGTCTAGTTTTTTTTTTTATTATTCTGCAGGTTATGTTTTATTTACAAGAATAGTTGATTTAAATTGAAATCAGAAATATGTTATTCTCTGTCTAACGGTTTAGTGCTACTCCAACAGAGATTCCACTATATGTAGTTCACGTATAGAATTATATAGAAGAGCCACAGCTTAGTTTTCAATTCCGTAATTATACGTAAGGCACTACTAGCAAAAATAGCATTTTCTTTGAAGCGTTGCAGTGAGCTGTTTGCAAAATACACACAGTATAGATGGGAAATTAGGATTTCAAAAATGAATTACAGGAGCGCTGTGTTTAAAGTTGTTGCTTAAACAATTGTTTAACAATTGTATTTTCCTTCGTTTATAAATTTAGTTTCTTCTCCAATTCAGATAGCAGATATGAGTATGTATTATGCATTGTTTCTGTCTTAATTAAACAAGCACGCTATTGTCTATATTGTGCGCCATTGTTCTACTCTTTTTTAATTTTCTTTTGAACTTTGCAATGCTATACGTAATATGTTCATTCAATTTAAATATTTTGATCTTACTAGAAATGGATTAATAAAATTTTTTTTTTAAAGAAATCAGATTTCAAACCCAAATCAGTAAAAGAACATAGCCTATTTCTGTAATTCAGAGATATTTGTATAATGTGAAGAATCAGTAATTTGTATATCTATATCTATGAAGTTTTTAGAATTTTATTAGGCTTTTTGTTGACTTTCTGTGGCCTTTGTGGTTATCCCGGACAGCTCAGGGACAGCTCTGAAATGCAGTTAACAGAGGAGCAATGGTTCGCCCTAATAGTCATGTTGTTGATCTTACATCCCTGAACCGACTTCAGTCTGCAGGGACAGGACACCTGTGCCAACAACAGAGCCTTCTGTTTACTTTCTTTCACCTTTCATGAAGATGGTCAGGTGTTGATAACTACAGTAGCGTAGTAGTTTGGTTTTCTGAAACATTCTTTCTCGGGTCCTGGGGGCAAACCTCGGCAAAGCAAACAGTAAATGTTTTTATTGTGTGCGCATCAGTATCAGACATTGATCTTAGAGAAGCAAAGCACAGGTTCAATAGCTCTTTTAAATTCAGGCATCATGCCTCTTTATCACGCAGCTGAAAGGCCCAAAACAAACTAGTATTACCTGTCAGGAGACAATAATAAGAAGTTTCTTTCTGATTAGATAATAAGGACTTTGTAGCGGCCGTCATCGGGACATTTACATTGATCTGCCTGGGCACGCTGTACACAAGGTAGAGGAATTTAATTCTAACCAGTGCCATTAGTACTCAGCCGAGTGCTGATCTTTGTGATAGGGAACTGTTCTACATGTTGCACATCGTGCTATCGTGCTTAACCTCTGCATTGGACACCATTCTATATACACAAAGCACAGAAATGGCATCTAATATTCACTGCTTTTTTTTTTGCAGCGAGGTCAAGATTTATAATTACATGTTTTTTTACTCTTACTGACTTGCTGAAACACAGACATTTGCGAAAGCTGGCTCAGACAAAGCTGCATTGTCCAGGGCAAGGCTCTGAATGGGTTGCAGTGATTGGCAAGCTTTGTGATTCTCATCTTGACCACGGTGCAAGTGATCACAAACCGGACAACTGCCATTTCTGCACCTGCTGTTGTTCTGCTGGCAAGAGATCCTGCCCTTCTGGCAGGACCAACCAGGCAGGATACCAAGCACTCCGGCCACTCGTAGGAATTTCTAAGCGGAAAAGCGTTAGGATGCAGCAGACAGAGCGGTATTCCAAACAGAGCCGTGTAAATCAGACTGCCACCGCTGACGTGAACCGTATTCCCGATTGTGTTCGACTGGAATGTCTACAGCCAAGTATGGGATTAATCATAAACTGACAAGCACAAGCGTAGTAAGACAAGACCTTACACGGCCGTCATCGAGTCCAAGTCGCGAGTCCCCCTCCCGCTTGTAACTAAAGACGTCCAATAAGAGAGAGGAGCGATTAACTTTACCAACCATGATCGCAGGGGATGAAAAGGCATCTCAGCAGTCAGACTATATGATATTCTATTTCACAGCTTATACAGGAAGGAAGAACGTGGCTACATTTCTAATCCAACATGCATCTTTTAATTGGTGCACATATACCATGGATATGTACAATTTTTCGAAACCAAAGTTAAGGCTTTAAAAAGCAATCGCAGACTTCTACCCTCGGTGCCAAGTGTAACTGAGGCAGCTAAAACTGTCTGCTGCTTGTTTGGGTGACTAAAACTTCCCACTTCACCTGAAAGCGCTGCGGGCTATTTTTAACCTCGGATTTGCCGCAAAGCAGAAACCATGCTGAAAATGAGCTCTGGTACTTTCAGATGAATTTTAGATTATTTTAATTTTAGTCATGTACCACAAGTTTTCTATTCAAATTCAAATCTTCACATGCCTAGCAGGTGCTGTTAAAGAGCATGATGAATTTGGTATCAAAGTAAAGTAAATTGTTGCATCATGATAGAGCTTTGCGAAAACACCATCAAAGCCGTTTTAGAGATTAATCAAACCCTGTATTGTGATTCTTCAATCCAAGTTTCAGAGTATTTACATCATGTTAAATTCCTCTTTGGTGATGGTGATGTTTCCCTTGAGAGCGTCTGACAGTCGGTGGCGGCCCAAAGAAAGATGAAGGCGATCACGTCCTCTTTGAGTTCCAGTCAGCATTCAGTGCCTGTAAGACCTGAAAACCTTTAAGCCTCCTGACTTGGAGTGTTTTGTGTTTCTCAACATATTCCATGGATTTTTGTCACTGAGATTCAGGTTATTGGTAGTATCTAAGTACATTGTACCACTGAAAGACTTCACAAGGTTTCCTCAAAGTCTTTCAGTGGTACAACGTGATGTAGAGCTACTTCATACGTATCCCGTAACAGCACAGGATTAAAGGCGTTTTATTATTTCATAGAAAGTGCAGCTTTTTTTTTATCGAAGTGCTAGTGATTTCTGGGAATGCAGTGCTTCTCTGAATTGTAGCTTGAAGTGGGGGTGACCTGGTCTGTAAAGCTCAGACACAGCCATGAACCAGCCAACCCGTAACAGCACACAGGAAGTCTGGATAATGTTTTACCTAAAACAGTTTGCTGTTCTGAATGTTTGTTTAGTGGACTGGTCTAAATGGGCTTGTATGAATTGCTGTACTACCATTAATCCTCATGATAATATTTTCTTTAAAGAATAAAAAAAGTTATTCCATAATTATATTTGCATATTTTATGTAGTATCAAGATCATGTGTATTATATGTTTTTTAAAACTTAACACT
>JAOVYV010000004.1:18598731-18609032 GCA_025674545.1 Hassar affinis | reverse complement strand
GAGGCCCTACACCATACTAATAAATTATTGTTGTCTAAAATGACAGGTGTTTCAGTTTCATTGTCTAACCCCTGTAGCTACAATGAATGCCAAGAAAACCCTTCCATATTCTGTAGTTCTTTGCTGTTTTCTTGGCAATTTTATTGTACAATCCACTGTAAGAAGTCATTCTTAAAGGCCAGATCAAGGGAAATCAGGTGGCTGTTTGTGGCTATTCAACATATCTAATTACAGTTCCTCCATGTATTTTGACTGCTGTAATGTGGTTCCCTTTACAGATTCTTAATTCACATTAGCCTCTGCCCCGTGAGTCCTATTTTACATTAACACTGAGTGACACTATACCAAGCCATACAAAAAGCACAGAATCCATGTTAAATTAAAGTCAAAAGTCTTAACTGGAATATGTTTTATTCAGCTGTTTGAGTATATTAGAGTGAAGACACTCAAGTCTTGGTTGAGAAAACAGGTTACCATTTTAGTCATTTACCCACATGCCTCTTATCTTCCCTGGCCTTTTTCTGTTATGGTCTTTGTCTTGTCTAGGCATATCCCCGAGTGATCAGTACAACAGTGAGAGATAGGGCAGAACCGCATGGTCAGAAAGTCTAGGAACAACATGATTTGTTTTATCGCACCCCGTCCATTTTTTTTTACTGTGGATAACATCCCATCAGAAGCGAGCCATGAAGCCTTTATTATTTTGTTTTACTTTTTCACACACCATGTGGGCTGGCTGTAACGTGGCCATAAAAGGCCTTGTTGGTAGACAGTGTGGCTTCAAACTGCATGTAAAGGACGTACTGTGTATTCACTATGATAAGGATCTTCATTCCTCTTTTGTTTTTTGTTTTTGTCTGAAACGATTTCAACTCAGATTCGTTTGAAGACTCAACATGCAGCAACATAAACAATCTGATAATTTCTTCCCGCAACTGCGAGAGGCAAAAGAGACACATTTGTGAGCCTTTTCTATACCTAACTGCAGGAAAGAGCTTGACTCTGTTGGGTTTGTGGTAGAGGTGCTTAGGGTGCTCTGAGAAAAACAGACTGTGTATTAGAGGGTCAGAGGGTAAGTAGAGCCAGTTTCCTGTTTGCTGCGTTAATATTGTGGAATTTTAAAGTGATTAGGAAATGCAACATTAGGGTCACATCAGCCTCCTTATTGTTTTCATGTGATTCTGGGAAGCGTGTGACTAGCATTTCTCTTCTGTTATTAAAGCATGTCATTTTTACACACAGGCCTCCATGAACCGCAAGTGACAGATTTAGCCAAGAGCTTAATGCCACTACTACCCCTCCCCTTACTATCCCCTCTACTATCCTCACTACTACCCCTCCCCTTTCTATCCCCTCTACTATCCTCACTACTACCCCTCCCCTTACTATCCCCTCTACTATCCTCACTACTACCCCTCCCCTTACTATCCCCTCTACTATCCTCACTACTACCCCTCCCACTACTATCCCCTCTACTATCCTCACTACTACCCCTCCCACTACTATCCCCTCTACTATCCTCACTAGTACCCCTCCCACTACTGTCCCCTCTACTATCCTCACTACTACTCCTCCCACTACTGTCCCCTCTACTATCCTCACTACTACCCATCTCACTACTATCCCCTCTACTACCCCTCCCACAACTATCCCCTCTACTATCCTTACTACTACCCCTCTCACTACTATCCCCTCTACTATCCTCACTACTACCCCTCCCACTACTATCCCCTCTACTATCCTTACTACTACCTCTCTCACTAGTATCCCCTCTACTAACCTCACTACTACCCCTCCCACTACTATCCCCTCTACTATCCTTACTACTACCTCTCCCATTACTTATCCCCTCTACTATCCTCCTACTATCCATTCCTACTACTATCCCTCCCACTACTACTACTCTCACTACTACTATCCCTCCCACTACTACTACTCTCACTACTACTATCCCTCCCACTACTACTACTCTCACTACTACTACTCTTACTACTACCCCTCTCACTACTACCCTTCCCTCTACTACCCCTCTCACTACCACTACTAGGCATAGGGGAAAAATTGATACAGCATAGTATAGTGATATTTTGCATGGTAGAATTGTATTGATACATGGATGATACTACTATCATGGCCACTAGCACCATTACCACTTCCACTACCTCTACCACCATCTCACTAATTGAGAAGCCTTTGATTTGAAAGATTTTAATTGTAGAAAGCTGGGGTTAATTAATTAGTTTCATGATTGATAGTACACAACAAACAAGAACAACTAATTAAGCTTTTTAGCTCATATCACTCATATTCAGCATGTCTGTTTTATAATGGTCAATTTATTTATACTGGTAGCAGGTATATTAGCAGGTAGCTGTTTCCCCACTCTGTGCCTTACCTCCCTTTCAGCTTCCACTTGCAACTGTAATCCATGTTACAGGAGTGCATGATTTCCATTTTATTCCAACTTAAAGGATTATAATTTTTGCTAATATTTAGCCAAAGGTATAGTAACTCTTGAAATGATATATTTCATAGCATTCCAAAACAGATTGTGTGTGCATTTTGTACGGGAGGAAGGCAAAGTGAGTATGGCTTTACTTTTCTCTGGGTTGTAACTGTGTTGTCCAAGTGTGTCGCTGATCGCACAGAAAATCAGTGACCTCACACTGTGACTGAGTGCTTGACCTGGTGAGTCATTTTATCTCTCTGAGCTGGAGATTGTAAAGTTGTGAATCTGACATGCCAGTAAAAGAGGTCGAGGTTTTACACCCCATGGGGCAGTGTGCACTCAATAAACTTCACAATAGTCAGTCATTGATGGAGGATGGAAAAACGTGGTTTGAATGTAATGCAATTTCTTATGTAAGGGATAAAACAGAACATGGAGTGGTATTACAGGAAAATGACAGGAAGAGGAGGGTCATTACCTCTCAGAAGCTGATTATTTTCAAAATTATTGCATATGTTTTATTTCTCTTAGATCCTAGCTTTCCTAATTTTCTACTGTATAAAATGTTCATTTATCAATAAACAAGATCATGGTTTTTATTGTCTGGAGTTAAATGTAATGTTGTGGAACCTTCATGAGACAGGTTTATACCCTGACAACCTTCTGACCAATCAGATTGAAGAAATTAGCAGTGCTGTGGTATAATTATTTTGTTTGTACCTCAGCTCAGCAACAATCGACATCTTGAACACACAGAAATGTATTCACAAGGCCTTTGTGCGTTCTTTTATTCCAATGCAAATCTGCATCATTGTTCTGCAGTTTTCAAAGCTTTTTAGATGCCTTTCATGACTTCACCACAGAAACACCTTTGCACATTTCAGTTTGACAGCACCTTGCAGAATTCTGCACCCTACAATATAAGTATCCAAGACAGATGATGTGCAGACAGCTAGGAATGTACAAGATACTCATTAGCAAAATTTTCTGTCGAACAGATTTATTTCCTAAAAAAAAAGACTAATGCTACAGAATAGTATCCCAAGCCCATAAATGTATTAGCTCCACACAATGTAGGTCTTTAGTCCTGCTGCATAATGCAGGCGCTTCTTCCTATCATGCATTTTTCAATCCAGACAAATGACTGGTCTAATATGAGGAGAAAAGACCAAAGCTGAGGTCATGCTTGGGTGAAGTATCTCCTTAATAGTTTAAATTAAACTGAATTTTTACACGAAGCTCTCACAGGACCTTTGCAGAGGGGTCAAAAGCTTGCTTAAATGATTGAGCTTGTTCGACTACGCCGGTCAGAGCAAACACTTGCCTGGCTGGGAGTTTAAATGCCAGGTGGAGGTCAGGGAAAGTGATGTCTGAATAATGTGTCGTCGAGGCATTGACACGAAAGGGCACATTGTGCTTAGTGACGAGAGCGAGAGAGAGGGAGAGAGAGAGAGGGAGAGAGAGATTGGGAAGGGAGACTGTAAGCACATAACTTAACTATGAGGATATATGTAGAATCCTTTCTTATTGATTGGAGGAGCATAAAATTATTTAATGGTCACCTCGTAATCATTAGCATTCTTACTGTGGTGATGTCATTCATCAGAAAAGAATTACGTCTCTTTAAATGTCATAGAGTCGTGCATACGAGGTACTGTTTTTAGTGCCGTAGTAAAAAAACAAGCCTTGAGTGAGACAATCGTGTGCTGAAACACATTAAATATTTGTGATGTGCTAATTTGTTAGTGGAGTCACAGGGGAGCATTGCTAGAACAGATAGTCATTTAATTAGAGACAAAAACTCAACAAACTCAAAAAATCTCAAACATTCAGATTTTGTTGTTAGTTCCGGTGGAGGTTCCTTTCACATTTTTCATATTAATCTAGTGGAAAAATGCAACACAAATACAGGAGACAGCAAACACTGGATTCCATAATGCGTTAAGGCAGAGACTCGGCTCAGCTAGCAAGCGATCTACAAAGCCGTCGACGGTGGTATTAGCACAAAAGTCCAAGCTTCGGAGCCTGACCCGTTTGAGCAGAGTGTACAGAGAGTTGGACTGACTAAAGATGCTTCTCATGGCAACCGCTCACCAAAGTGAAATTGAAGTATTAGGCTCACGTTGAAGCACCGCAGATCACATGCTAATTATAAAGATTAATATGCAGGTCGTTCAGGGTGGATTCTTCACATTAGGTATAGAGAAACCAAATGAGAAGTCGGTGAATAATCATTCATTTATTAGTAACAGTCCCAGAATATCTTAGGACTCACTATTTTTAGTACATCATCAAGAAGCAAGAAGTTCTTCTACATTGCGCAGCTGTGCAGGCATACAAGTGTATTTTAGCAGTTTCCCCAGAACCTTCTTCTGGCGTTTACAGATTTGAGACAGCACGAGAAAGCCGCCATCTGCCCGCGGAGATGACGCTTCGTCTATAACGTTGTAAAAGACAAATTTATGACCTTGATGTGCTGCAGCATTGTGTTTAATTAAAGCTTAAAGGCTAATTTCCATGTATGAGTGCCTGCTATCAATTGAGGTCACAGAACCCGCAAGCTCTTGGTTTACTCCGAGTGCCTCGCTGATGTCTAACACGCACCCTTATTTCACTGCGGATTTTATTATTGGGGAAATAAACGACTTTGTTTGGTCTACTCCGGTTGTTGGGCATGCTGTTGTATTTGCATCACATTGATCATTTTATTCTACACGGAGCTTTGGAATGTCTTTCTGTCAAAATTGATAAGGCTCTTTTGATCCTCATGTAGATAGACACTTAGATAGACGTTCCCATTATGCTGGTAATGTACACGGTAATTTGTCTTTGTGGGTTCGTGCGTATCCCTCATGGAACACGAGGGAGCAAATCGTAGTGCGGAGGCAGGAAGGGGGTTGCTACAGCATACAGATCCAATCTAAACATCCTCCTATAGGTTAAACAAAAAATAACCTGCCTCAGCAGTAAAAAGGTAAAAGTTAGGGTGTATTTTTATAACATCTATCCAAAGCTAAATGACATAAAGCATTTTTTTGTCCACACACACACACACACACACACACACACACACACACACACACACACGCACACGCACACACACCTGTATCAAAGATGCTCCTGATAGTTCACCCGCTGTTGCTATGGAAGAGAGAGATGTAAATGAACTGGGGCAAACCGTGGCCATGAATACCAATGAATCTTGAATCCAGGAACCACACCAGCCTCTGTCTGCATATCAGAGAGCATATGCCTTCTCACAGGATGTTACCCATACGCAGCTTTTTTTTTCTTCTCTCTGTCTGCATTTCGCTCTCCATAACCGGATCAAACATAAAGGACAAAAGACAAGCAGTGTATAGGTCTGCATTGTGTTCATGTCCGAATCATGATCATGCGCTTCAACATGCACAAGAACCACGGCTTCAACTTTTCCGCTTAATACATTCTTCATGCTAAGATCTGACCCAGAAATTCCACAGATGTTTGCACTGAAGGTCGTGTCCTCAGGTTAAACTGCCAAGCATTAATGGAACACCCCTCCGCTTGAGCTTGAACCAGAGCAAAACCTTCTCACCAGTAGCGAATATTTGCATTAATACCCTCAATATTTTCTCATCCCTTTCTTCTTCCCCCCCTTGACTTCTTAAGACAACACAGCTATTGTAAAGGATATTGCTGGATTACGGAATCAGCTCCGCAGGGGGAAAGGTGACTCGGGGCGTCTTCGCTTTCCACAGACGTCCGTGGCATTCAGCGCGAGCGGTAAACATAAAAAAGCTGCCGAGGACTCAAGCTGTGTTTCCTGTTGCTTCAGCCCGATTCGGTATGATATGCTTTCCTATTCCCCTCCGAAATCCCCTCAGCAAGCAGCTTTGTCAACCGTAAGAGCAGGATAATAGCAGTGCTAGCAACGCTGGATCATTTCTAAGCAGCTGTACGCTGTACTGTCAGGACAAAGCGCAATCCAAGCTGTATTAATGAGGCTTGACAATGGTCATGAGTGTCCTGCATCTTTTGTTGAGCATCAGTGGGAAAGAATGCACTGTCATGCTTAAATAATCTAGTTATCCCTATATACTCTCTATACAGAAACGCAACCCAAAGCTTGGAGACAACATTCCTCAGCTATTATTATTATGATGATTAATTATAATAATAATAATATTAATAATAATAGTTATTTCTTTATTTTGCTACTTATTTATTTCAATTTAGGTGCCTCCTGAGCATACCTAGAAATACGCCTTGCTATTCCTGTTTCGGTCATATGCCGATGTGACTCTCATACGTTTGTCATCTGGTGCCTCAGCAGTTTTCTTGTGAGGGAGATTACGACAGGATGCTGCTACCAATGATGACGATCTTAATCGCTCCCTGTATGTTCATTACCTCCACTCCAGTCATGGTTATGTCCTGGCAGATGGTCACTTTTCCAATTGATTTGGCTCGTTGAGGAGATTAAAATATTATCGCACCACAGAGACCATGCTCCGTCGTCGTCAAATTAGCATTTTTGCCTGGCTACTGCTCCCTGAATGGGCCAATGTCACTTCAAAGGTGAAAAGTGAATTAGAGTAGAATTATGGGACTGTAATCACAAGTGAGGAACTCTACAGCCTTACATTCTGTGAATGTGGAGCAGTAAAAAGGGGTGTTCGGAAAACGTTTTATGTCACTATAGTGCAGCACGATAACCCAGCCGTTTTCCTCCTTCGCTTTTAATCCTTCGTAATTAAAAACACAGGTATCACAAGGCTCATTTTACGGCGCTGAATTACCACAGTACAATAGCACCCTGTATTTACGCAAATATTTACATAGAGAGCAGTGCACTGTGGAGTAAAGTGGAGACTAAGAAGTCATTTGTGCATTTGAACCTTGATTAAAAGGGCCCCCCTTTCCCCCCTCCCCCCATAAGTGGCATCGAGCATACTCACGGAGTCGTGTACAGTGTGGCGACTGATAAACCCCGACCATGAAAGGCTTCCATTGTGCACCAGTGTGGGGCCTGTTCGCCCGAGTTCAGAGTTGGCTACCTATCTGCTTGAAAGGAATTGAAAAGCGACCCTCGTGGTGACTGACCAGAATGCCTGATAACACTCTGTGTCAACAAGGCCAGGATGGCGGGCAGAGATCACAAAGCCATACCGGTTGCTATGGCAATGGAAATGAGCATTCCCTTTAATATATTATTTACGCCTTCTGATCCTAATGCCTGTTGATTAATTAGAAGGAGAGGAAAGAGTAGGAGGGCCAGTCACTCACTCACTCACTCACTCACTCTCTCACTCTCTCACTCACTTACTCTCTCACTCACACACTCACTCACTCTCTCACTCACCCACTCACTCACTCTCTCAGTCACTCTCTCACTCACCCACTCACTCTCTCACTCACCCACTCACTCTCTCACTCACACACTCACTCACTCACACACTCACTCACTCACTCACTCACTCACACACTCACTCACTCACTCACACACTCACTCTCTCACTCACACACTCACTCACACACTCACTCACTCACACACTCACTCTCTCACTCACTCACACACTCTCTCACTCACACACTCACTCACTCACTCTCTCGCTCTCTCCCTGACTCATTCACTCAGTCACTCGCTTACTCATTTGCTCTCTCACTCGCTCACTCACTCACTCATTCTCTCGCTCGCTCACTCGCTCTCTCACTCACTCACTCACTCGCTCTCTCACTCGCTCACTCACTCACTCATTCTCTCGCTTGCTCACTCGCTCTCTCACTCACTCACTCATTCGCTCTCTCACTCACTCTCTCACTCACTCACTCACTCACTTACTCTCTCACTCACTTACTCTCTCACTCACTTACTCTCTCACTCACACACTCACTCACTCTCTCACACACTCACTCACTCTCTCACACACTCACTCTCTCACTCACACACTCACTCACTCACTCTCTCGCTCTCTCACTGACTCACTCACTCACACACTCACTCACTCACACTCTCACTCACTCACTCACTCGCTCTCTCACTCGCTCACTCGCTCACTCTCTCGCTCGCTCACTCGCTCTCTCACTTGCTCTCTCACTCGCTCACTCACTCTCTCACTCACTCTCACTCACTCTCACTCACTCACTCACTCACTCACTCTCTCACTCACTGTCTCACTCATTCACTCACTCATTCACTCACTCTCTCACTCACCCACTCACTGTCTCACTCATTGTCTCACTCATTCACTCTCTCACTCACCCACTCACTGTCTCACTCATTGTCTCACTCATTCACTCTCTCACTCTCTCACTCACACACTCACTCACTCTCTCGCTCACTCACTCTCTCATTCACTCACTCACTCATTTGCTTGCTCACTCCTTCTCACAGGCTCCTGGTGAGCGTACGCTGCTTCTCTGCTTTGTTTTAACAGACTTTAATAGGAATATGTGAGCAAAATGTAAGCTCAGATTAGTATGAACAGAGTACTTTAAGGTTGTGTTTATAATTTAAGTTTCCCAAACAAGAAAACTACACATTGTCACGTTTTAGTCCTGGTCTGCTTAGAAGTCACGCTCATGAATTTTACAATCAAAGAAGTATATAAAAAAAGATGTATGACGCATGTATTTTGCAAGCCAGTCATCAATGCAGTGCACCACGCTGGGCTTAATGCACTTATCGAGATGGTGTATACCTGATGGTATTTTTACCAACTGGAAACACAGCAAGAGGTGGTAAATTGGATAAAGGAGTTAAAACAGCCTCCACTGCACGTCCCAAAGAAGGTCCGCTGCAAAGAGAAGATGAGGTTTCTGATGCCTGCACTGAACTGTAACGGAAACACGACTGTTCTCTCACAGCGCATTTAGTGTCGCATCTTTTGATATCGCGTCCTGTGTTCGGTCCGTTTAGACTCTTTTGGTTGGTATCGTGTTCACACTTCAAATGAACTACACCGGGATTCACGAGACCCAGACGCTCCTGCGGTTTCTGTCCGCTTACTCGTTGCACACCAAAAGGAGTTCAAAAGCAAGCGTTCACACTTACTCTAACGAACCACCCTAACAGACCGATCACACCAGGGTTCACTTTAATCAACCCAAGACAAGCTGACAAGCATAAACACACCCTAACTAATGGGAACCAAAAAACAAACCCAACATTTCTGTTGTCTTTTCTAGACACAGGAACATAAAAGATGGCTCCTCTTTGAACAGCCCTGCTTATACAGTATATACACGGAAAAACGCATCAAGTTGTCAGCATGAATTGTGTTTTGCTCAAACTAAAAGTCCAATTTCTCCCAAACAGTTTGACCCAGGTGGATTCCTACTATAAATCGCTTCCGAACACAAAGAACAATTTATGTAGCTGTCTTTATTTCTCTCATAAAGTGTAGTACAGATGGAGACTGGGTCTCCACAAAAAGTCCACAGACCTTTGTTAATGCTGCATTTCTGTGGTCACCACTTGGCCTTGTGCTATCAGGTTGTTTATGCATTTAACAAGATGCCTTTGTCCCCTGCTCTCCTGCCAGACCTGCCTGTTGGCCCTGACGCACATAATAAATAAATCAATTCATATGGTAAGGATTAGGAGGTTTTTTTAAATCATGCCATGATTACAGTGCAACCCAATATCCCTGTTTTTTTTTCTCGTATGTCACCGTAACCCCCACCCAAACCATAACAAATACAAACTTGTTAATCATATAACTAGCTAGTTATACAGATTGAGTATAATATCCAAGCTTGATGATTGTTTTTCTATATGAGAATGTACAGGAGTTAGACAATGAAACTGAAACACCTGTCATTTTAGAGCACAATAATTTATTAGTATGGTGTAGGGCCTCCTTTTGTG
>JAOVYV010000004.1:18543946-18559839 GCA_025674545.1 Hassar affinis | reverse complement strand
GGCTGGTCCAATTTAGCCATGAAACCTCCCACACTAAAATGACAGGTGTTTCAGTTTCATTGTCTAACCCCTGTAGTCCAGCATTAAAACAATTTAAACATTTTTTTTATTTTTTTATTTAATATTTATATACTCACAGTAACATTTCTTTGTCACTATGCACCTTGATCTATCCTGGGATTTATGTAATGTCTGCATGTGTTTTAACATCATCTGGTAAAGGCTGGCACTTACAATCTCCTGGAGTAATTATTTTTTTTTACTAAAGATTAAAGTACTGAAATACTGACACAGCTCTGTCAAGGTGCGTGGGCAGACACTGAAAGAGTTTCCGCTTCTTTATTTTCACCTAACGCAGGAGACACACAAGGTATACATTTTAACAAGAAATGCGATGTGCTTGGGTTTCCTTTCCTTGCATTTTCACTACAGGCGTCTAAAAAAAGGAGAAACTCCTCGGATGGGAAAACACACGCTCGGTTGGGAAAAGGACAACCCTGATGTGTATGGATAAATAATAGCCTAGTGTACTGTGTTCTTTCCAGAATCCTAAACCTGTTCAGGTGGCCCAGTGATCTTTAGAAGGTGCAAATGCCTTGCATGTATGAAGCATACAGCGTTACCCAAAAGACACATTTTTATTAACGCTTTGGACCAATTTGAGTCTGATTTAAATCCCTTGTTAAAAATGAATTAAACAGATTGCCGTCAGGGGAAGAGTAACCATGCTCCAGATTCACAAACTGTCCATTAAAAAAAGTGAGAGAGAGAAAGAGAGAGAGAATAGATTCCCGGATTTCACACAGACGAATCCAGGAAGACAAAAACACATCATGTTTTTCTGTCTTCATCTTCAGAATTCTGAATTATTCCATGGTTCAGTACTGACCAGGAAGTATACAAATAAATGCTGTATATTGAAAACAGACTATTTTTCCAATTCCAAATTATAGAGCAGCCGCACATGAAATTATTACGCGGTTCTAAGGTGGTTTCCGTGTCTGCAAACAGCATCACAGAATTCTAGCCTTTAAACAAAGCGGAGGTGAATGTAAAGCACTTTCTTTTCTGCATTGTCGCTCATTGTATGCGAAATTACCTTGACACACAAATGTGAGCTAGAAAGGCTGTTATTTTCCTTCCACAACAGCCCCGATTGCTCGGCGACAGCACCACCTCCACCAACAGCGGCATTGCAAAGAAACCCACTCCTTATATGTGTTCAAATGTTAATCATATAGTCATTTTTTTTTACAGAATCAAAGCATTACAGACGTGACAAGGCCACGTTGACCCTACTGTATCTTTCTTTCCCTTCGACTCATAGCAAAATTGTAATAAGCATTACATTAAGTATCAGTGTAGAACTGTGACACTGGTTCAAGTAATCTTCCTGAGAAATAACAGGCCTGTGCTTAATCTGCACATAATGCATATACAACTGTAAACCACCATGAACTTGTTGATGTATACTGTAGAGGTCACGTCTACACGGGATGTCACGTTTCCTTAAACGGCACTCTGGTGCTTTCAGATCTCTCCTTTCCAGTGCAGTGTTTTACAGGTTTCAGTAAACCAGTGAACGAAAGCGTTTCGATTATATGGCTGGTATTTAGATTTATGAGGCGAGTTTCACAGGACGTAGACGCTCCTGCTTATCCGATATGGGACTAGGAATGAAGCTTCCAGTAAGTTTATGAGATGGCCGGAAGTGTTTTGAATCCTTTCTGTTTTGTATGTAGTGCACTCCCTAATTGCCTGATATCTAGCTGAATTATTGTCTTGCAAACGTTTCCACAACATTAAATAAACATCACTGGGGATCAGAGGAGGTCTTTCTGTATTTCCAAGCTGGCTAATTTGAATTCATTTAAGATTCGTTTCCAAAAAAAAAAATGTTGGCAAGTATTACAGTGGGTGTGGATATCACTTACATCCATTAATGTTAATGTGTATGTGTTACCGACGACGCAAAACCAGGGAACGTGGAAAGCATGTGAACTTTAAATGTAACTATTTGATAGTAAATGATGATCATGGTTTAGATTTACAACGGAATACCGTGCAGATGTGTTGAAATAGCAGCAGTGGTTAATATGGCGTCTACTGTTTATATCTGTGAGCTCTTCAGTGTGAATGAAAGCCACGTGACTGTTCATAGTTAACAAACCTGCTTCCGTTCTTATTCCGGTCGATTTGTCAAGCAGGACAATCGAGCTAGGATTGGAATCAAACCCAAAGTAGGGAATTACAGTATCCAACCTCAAGAAGGGTTTTACCTCCATAGTGTGCCTCACACATCACGAAGATGCAACAAAAGAGCTTGTGTTAATCCTTGATTGTAGATTTTAATTATCAATGGCACACACTAACTAAAAAAACATGTCACTATGTTGGTTGGGTTAAACAGAATAAGCACTGGACTTTCAAAAAAGTTCTTTCCCCGTGCATTTGGTATCTGTCTGCATCGTATTATTGCCAGCAGCATGGCAAGCAGAGAATGTGCACATGTTGAGTGTCAGGGAAAAAAAAAGTTATAAAAACATTTGAGTATGAAAGTTGATCAGAGGAAACATCAGGCTTTCAGGATAAAGTGTCTGGAGCAGTTTTCTGCCGACTGAATCGAACCAGAGCCCTCCACCCGGTCAGTTGAGACTAATTCACAGTAGGTCATGACCAATCTCAAAGAGAAAGCTCTTTCGCACACACACTGGACCGGAATCTCTCACACACTCACTGGGGCTATTATCAGCAGGCTGCCAGACTAAGCTGTTTCCATCCAGCTGGAGCTAGGAGATATTGGTCAGAATTTATTTAGATTTAAACCTAGTGTGATGTAACTGGTCAGAGTTTTTATTGCACGCTATTTTTGTATTGCAGCCAGCTTAGTTTAGATTTTTTTTGTTTTGTTTGGGAAGTGTGCTTTATATAACGAAATGTAGGCAGTGATTCATGAGCGTGAATTGGCAGCAACAAAGAAGACGTTTTATCAAAGCAGGGACGGTATTATTGAGTTTTTGCTTTCCTGATGGCATGCAAATTTAACTACAAGAAATCTGGAGTGACAAAAAATGTTGTTTTCCAAAATATTTATATCCCACTACAGCATTTAAGAATAGTTGCAGTGAACACGTTTTGTTTAGATTTCAAAACCAATGAATGATTTGTCTATCACGTACTGTCTTCCACATAGACGTGCAATATAAAATATATGTTTCTTTATTCCAAGCTAATTGAGCATGCTTGAAAATAGGAGAGACGGCATCGTTAATGCTTCTGCCATGTGCATGGAATTAAATGCAAGTCATAAATAAAAGAAATGTCTCCCTCCATATTGTTCAATTCAGAATCAGAGATTTCCTGACAGTGGAAATTTAACTTTCATTACAAAAAAAAAAAAAAAAAAAAAAAAAAAAAACAGGTCGTCATGAACTAAATTGATCTTTCTTTTTTTCAGCCCCGCCTATTTCAGATGCCACGTCAGTGCCAGCACCACCCAGAATGACAACCACCACAATGACAACAACAACAGCACAGCACAGAGGCTTAACAACAACCATAAACACTACAGGGACCAGGGTCGGCAACAAGCCCCCTAAACCTCCAGTGGCTCCGTCCCGAACTACCACGCCTCCCTCCCTGGAGTCGTTCCCTTTGCCCAAGCGCTTCTGTGATAGCATAGAGCGAAGGGACATCCTGTGGCCTCAGACACAGAGGGGCATGCTTGTGGAACGACCATGTCCCAAAGGAACCAGAGGTAAGTGTGTTTGCTTCACCATAAGCAATTCATTGACAAGAGCCATTAAGCGGAACACTTTCGAGGACCAGATATCTGTAGCTTTACATTTGGGAGTGTTTTAGAGAGAGGTTTTGTAATAAAACCTGACATATGATAAATTTGATATATAGAAATGATATCACAGAAAATATGTGTCCATAACACATCACGTCCAAATATTTTTTTATTTTCAGGCACCGCGTCCTACCTGTGTGTCCTCTCCACTGGGGCCTGGCACCCAAAAGGCCCTGATCTAAGCAACTGCACCTCTCACTGGGTCAATCAAGTGGCTCAGAAGGTTTGTATTAGTCCAACTGCACGACACCAGACATACAAATATCCCTAATAGTTCAGTGAGTTTGCTGAGCTCACCGTCATGAATATAAAACAGTCCCCAGTGCCAAATTTTGAGCAGACGCATTTTACTATCATTGGCTGAGATTGGGAAACGTAGCCTCGAGCTACCCAATAGGACGCCCCACTGCTCGATCTGATAAAGCATCTTCTGAATGTATGCTCTTAAAGGGCTAATGTGCTCTGCAAGCTGAAGTTCGAATGGGCTGCCATTAGACACAATGGACTGCCCACACCTCACGCAGCAGCAAAATTAACTTTTTTTTTCCAAAGGAAAAAAAAAAAACCCTGTCTAATGCGCACAGGATGTGTTATCAGTTTTTAATTACTAAGCGATGGCTCGTGGGTGCTGTTAGCGAAGCATATTTCCTCACAGCGTGAGGATGTCATAATTAGGGGCGAGAGGCCTGCAGACGCAGAATGATATTTCTCAGCTCCTGCTGTGCGGCTAATTTGCACAATCTTTCAGATCCGGAGTGGGGAGAATGCGGCCAACCTGGCCAACGAGCTAGCTAAGCACACCAAAGGGCCCATCTTCCCTGGCGACATCAGCTCCACCATGAGGCTCATGGAACAGCTGGTGGACATCCTGGATGCCCAACTGCAGGAGCTGAGGCCAAGCGAAAAGGACTCTACTGGACGGAGTTTCAACAAGGTATAAGAGGATTTATCTCTGGCTTTGATTTGGATTGGAAATTTAGGCACATGGAGCTGATTCAGCAACTGCATGACTTTACCCTCTGTTGTCGCACTTATTGTTGAAACACACACACACACACACACACACACACACGCAACATGTTAGTTTTTACACAGAGCTCAAAAAATGGCCAGGGGAATTCTTTTAAAAATGCATTCTCGACTCTGTGGTGCAGATTGCATTAGTGAGGGGTTATACCCAGAACAAATTCATATTCACTGCATGTTTTTTTTGTTGTTGGTTCTCAGCTTGTTTCTATAAGCTATTACTGAGAGGTAATTAATAATATATTATTTCTGGTATTACTAGCGATAACTGTGACTTCAGAGGGTTAAATCCTCATTAAGCATTAGAAATTTGCCATACTACTGGCAGAATAGTCTGCAGTCTATTGATTGTGATTTTTTGGCCAGACACCACCTTTCAAATTTGGCCTTAATGCACATAAGAGAATGAGCAATCGAAACAGCTCATTAGTGTTGCTGAAGTCCATGTGGAACAGTTATGTGTGTCTGAGGGCCAGTGTTTTCTAATGCCTTTCTTTTTTTCGTCTGTCTTTTTGTCTTCTTTCTAATAAAATAAAGCTTCAAAAGCGAGAAAGGACATGCAGGGCATATATGAAGGTATACTTGTGTCAACGGTACCATTTTTCTTTTCTTTACATGTCCCCCTTCCCGCTCCTCCCTCTTTCTCTGCCACTGCTCAGCGGCATGTTTCACTGCCATGTAGCCTCTCATTCTCTCCATCACTCGATGAATTTTTGATCTATCAGTGCCCTCCAAGCTCGTGCCAGCTATACAGTGGAGTGAACCATTAGCTCTTACTAATCAGTGCAGTTTGTATCCTGCTACAGTACACGGCGGTATGTCTCAGCATTTCGTTTGCTGTTTGGCTGTTCATTGTTTCTAAATTTGAATGGCTGCAAAATGTCTTGGTTTCTATGCAGGATTGCAAATCGTTTTTCATGTACAAAAAAAAAATAATCCAGTGATCCTCACATGGTCCAGTGATGATCGGTGGGGAAATGCACTGTGCACATAGGCTAAATCAGCAGATTAGCCATACAGCAGCATGTCAGGAAAGAATCAAGGCTTGATTACAGTGCAGTGTGTAACTGGACAGTGACACAGTTCTTGTTGGTTGGGCTTTCTATTCCAGCACATTGCCATTTTTTTTTTTTTTTTTTTTTTTTTTTACAAAGAAATATTAGCTTTGAAATAAGGAATGTAGCCCGGCTTAAAATTTTATTATAGCTAGTGCAATGATTACAAATTCAAATAAAGTTTTCAAACCACTGCCTTCAGATGTGCAACAAGATTATCTGTCAGGGCAGGATGATGCAAATTCTCCATCCACTGCATTTAATTAAATATTAATTTATAGAATATTTAATCCTGAAACATTCTACAGAGTGGGGAGTAAAAAATAAATGAAGGAGCGCTTGGCTGAAGGAAAAGGGCCGTGATAGACTATTTGGTATTTGGTGTCACAAAATAATGAATTGAATGCATTTGTGTGATAAAAGGAACGCCAGTAAAAGGTGGAGTAAAGGGGCTGATTTAGCATAACACTAATCCCATGCACACCAAGGCCAGGCGCCATCTTACTGTGGAATGTGAAGAACGACAAACTGCCATGCTTCTCAACTGAACAGTGAAACGTACTGGCAAGGAACATGTATGGCTGCCATCGAGTCACCTGACCTGAACCTTATTGACCATTACAGGCCTGGCAGGGTTTCTAAGAAAGCATTAAATGTGACCATTTTATTTAAGATTGTCACTTTATTCAGTAACTTATGATCCTATGAAATGGGACAACTATGAATAAAAAAAGAAGTGCAATTCCTGTATGGTCCATCCAATATAGGTGTGTGGTGCCTTCTCTGGCATTTAGAATCGCATAAAAAGATAATGGATGCTTTTGAATAAACACAAAAATGACCTCATTGCGCAGTTAATGCAAATGGGATGGCTGCGCAATCTTGCGGTAAGCAGCGCTTTATACTTTGTTCCCAAATATGCTTTATTGGGTTGAGATGCAGAGATTAAACAGACCACTAAAGCTATGAAAGAAATAGCTGTTATGCTCCTGCAACCATTCAATGACAGTACATGCCATGAGATATGGTGCATTATCATGCTTTATGTGCAAGTGTGGATAAACTGTAACCATGGAGGGATGAATGTGCGCCAGGAAGTCATTTCCTACCCCATAGGAGCTTGTTCTCCTTTCAGAGCGAAAGCCTCACAATTCCTGGACAAGTTACCGTTCTGCTTTTTTTTCCTTTTTCTCAACACACTACAGGGAACATTACCATTATGTAAAATAAAAGGAACGAACCCAGTTACATAACGATTGCCATTTTAGCGTGTAACAAAGGTAGACAAAAAAAGCAAACATGCAGGAGGTTGAGCTTTTTGAGCATGCTAACATTTACACTAATGTACCTTTTTAAAAGCTTTTTAAGTGGTGTAGCAGCAGTCACAAGTTCAGTTTCACACCTCAAGTCTATTTTTGCCATTGTCACAGATGGTATTTCACTAGAAGCACATATGACATTCAGCACAGCAAGCTCCATTACAGTAACTCCTAGTCTGCACATGAGTTCCAACTCTGGTGCGGGAAATACAAAATGTTCCTGGAGCTGTGACCTTGCCTGGTGGAAACTTGCCTTGATTTCTCACCACACTGGTACCAGTGCGATACCTCATCACACTCCCTGTCCCACTGACACCAAATTCTAACCCGTCCATCAGCATGATACAAAAGAAATCTCTCTTTTTTTTTTTTTTCTCAGGCCAGGTGACTTTCCCATTGTTTCCCCTTTCCCATGTTCCCATTGAGACATTTGAGACAATGTGTCCCGTAAGTGCTTCGGAGATGGCATTTAGCACAGCAGCATTCAATACAGATGTGATTAGCCTAGTCCTGGCCTGGCTGCTTTTTTTGCACGATTATTATTATATCCTCTTTTTTTTTTTTTTTTTACCTCTCTGACAAGCTGTTTTCATGCACAGCGCTTGCTGGACTATTCTTTTCGCTCCAATGTTAATAATGATTTGGTGTGTAAAGCTCAGGACAGCTGTTTGAGAGATACTAGACCACATTAAAAGTCACTACCGTCACTTATAGTGCATAATTGAACACTAATTGAGGATAGACATACGCATCAGGCTGATTTATACCATATGCTGTCATTAAGTATTACTTGTGTACAGTTGGTGTGAAATAAATTGGCATCTCACTTCTGAGTTTATAAAAAAAAATAATAAAATGTAATTTGTAATGCCAGTTTGTGTTTACAGTGGAATTATTTCCACAATGTCTGGTGTAAATCAGAATCATAATGTAATCCGTTTGTCACTTGTTATACATGGTCACACATCAGAGTCATTAAAAAAAGGAAGCAGTTTCCAAAGAAGCAAGCAGAATTAAACTCAAGATGCTAAACGAGCATGAAAAGGCTCAGTCTTGTGAAGTGGAGAGCTGCAGGAAAACTGGAAACCCTGGGACTAGGAGTAATGCGCTGTTGGTAGTCAGACACCAGTGTCAACAACAGCTAGCGGCAGCAGCCTGCAGATCTGAGTAAGAAAGACAGATGAAGAGCAGGACTTGGGAGCCGCACGGCAAATTGCGCAAATCACAAGTCGACTTTGCAAGAGACATGCCTGGGTTGTGGAGGAGTGTGGATAAACAAAGTTATTTTTTCGCGTTGCGATGTTGAGTTTTTAGTTCAGTTTATAATGTTGTTTTGTAAGATGCAGGATTTTCGCATATATTTGCATGATATTAGCACATAGGGAAGCGGGAAGTGCACAAGTCTGCTTGGGGGTGTTTTGAATAATTACTGATGTATTGTGCAGTCAACATGCCCTGACCCCCTACAGTTTGTGTGAGTACCCCCTGCTAGAAACATGTTATCACTGTAAGCCTTAAGCATATTAAAACTATATGCACTAGGACTATGTCCCAGGATTGAACACTAGCATCTTATGCTAGGTGCTGATTTAGTTAGGTTCCCTGATGAGCTATTAAATCAGACTTTCTCAAACTTTGTAATAATGCAGATTGGACTGCAGCGTAGAGCGTTGTAGGATGTGGGTTCAACATTTGAAGTAAACGTATTTTGGATATTTTAGGATATACTTGTGTTAGTGCTTCGTAATTGCCAATTGCGATTGATGTAACGTTACACAGCAGCTTGTCAGTTCCTAGAAGAATAAACTGTGATTGGTCGTTGATTGTGTAGTGGAGATGGTGAGTCGTGCTGCGTTGTATACAAATAGTACACAGCCTGAGAAGTCAAGCATGTATTGTGACATGCTGCTTGTTCAGAATGTGGGAGTCTGTCAATACGTTACTGTTTAATTTGTTAAACTACAGTGTTTGGCTGTTGAACGAGGTAAGCACAGTACTCTGAGTGTTGTACTCTGAGTGACCGGTTTGCACCATGGTGCAATTGTGCAATGCGCTACTGTATTGTTCACTTTTTGTGTTTCTTGTGGTGAACGTTATGTACTGGATGTAAATACCTTCAAAATAAATCGTGGCATTCAGCAGAGTGTCAGCATTTTATTTAAATTGTGCTGATGTTACTGTGCTGAAGTACAGAGCCAAAACACTACAAACTGTATTACTGTCCAGTTTCTCACAAACAGCATTTTATACTCACAATTGTTTCCCCTCTGTCCTTTCTTTACCGATTGTGCTTCTGGTGGATGGAATGTGCTTTTATGCAGATCAATTACAAAACCGATTAACAAAAACATAGTGGTCATGGTGTTAAGGCATGCATGTTTGTTTTTGTGAGCATAGGCTAACTGGCACTACTATAAAGCAAACCTTTGGCATGGTAAGTGTTAACATGACTGTTCCTTTTTGGTTGCAGGCTATCGTGGATACCGTGGACAACCTGCTCCGGCCGGAAGCGCTGAAGTCTTGGAGAGGCATGAACATCACGGAGCAGACTCACGCCGCCACCATGTTACTGGACACTCTTGAGGAAGGAGCCTTCGTCCTTGCTGACAATCTGATGGAACCTGCAATAGTGAAAGTGCCAGCTAGTAACATAAGTGAGTACTGCCTGTCAGTGTGGCTAAATCTAAAACGTCTTGTGCCACAGTGGGATTTTCAGTCTAGGCATTTAAGGAGTGCACATGCTTTATGTTTCTAAATAGGAATCATATTTGTATAAATGGAGTAATTATGCAGTGCTGAAAAGCCATGCTAAAGTGAATTAAATTGTAAGCTGGTCATTTGGGATGTGACCTTAGAATGAATTTATGATCTAATTTGGTTTGCATAAAAGACACGAAAATGTTATTTATGTTGATGGGGAGTGTGTTTGCAGAGTAGTTTGGTCCATCGCTGAAAAGAAATGAATACGTTTTCAAAAACAGCTGTAGCCTGCCAGTTGTTGTTTCATCTGAGCAATAACTTTTGCAGCTTTTCAAGGGCATGAAACGCGCCTGCAGTCACGAAGTCAGTAATTACTATCAGCCTTGACAAATGGAAATAGGTGGTTACAATCAGAGGGTAATTGTTTGTACCTAGCATTTTACGATTTGAGAGTGAATTTCCCCCAAAAAATGCATATACAAAGCAATAATAGTTTTGATATTTGATTTTATTATATGTGCTAAAATCTCCTTGCGCGTGTTTAGTGTTTAGTCCATTTTTAGAATGACACTCAGTAGAATGGGTGTGATGGTGCCAAATGTTTGTCCTGAATTCTTATTATTTGCAAATTGCATTTATTTTGCAGGTTATTTTTATTCGCTCTTTTTGTGTAGAAAGCATCTTAAAATGGAGCTCCGTTTTATAGTGAAATACAAATAAATTAGAGTCTTTTGATACAAAGTTTATTTCTTTTCTTTCTTTATCTAGTCCTGGATGTGTATGTGCTGAGCACAGATGGCCAGGTGCAGGACTTCAAGTTTCCCCAGAGCAGCAAGGGTGGTATTTCTATCCAGCTGACAGCCAATACAGTTAAACTGAACAGTCGGAATGGTAAACACACACACACACACACACACACACACACACACACACACACACACAGAGGCAGCAGGGCTAAAAGATGTGTTTATAAAGCATGAGCAATGTTAAGTGCCACTACATGTTGTTGCCTTTAACCATGAGGAAGGTGCAAACTGTCAGGTTTTTGTTCTATTTTCTTTCGGTGTGTTTCAGTCTAAAAATACACACCTGCAGTTCTGGCTTAGGTAGCTCGTTTCAGGTGCCATCATTTAGACGATTACTGTTGATTAAACATTGCCATTTGAACACTCATCACAGAAATAATAAGTGGGTTTTGGACATACATTTAACATTAGGTAAGGTGTTTTATAACTGTTTTAAATCTCAAGTGTGTATATAAAATCACTTTATGTTAACCTCAGCTAGGAAGCCAGTCTTAACAGGATTGAGTGGAATTCATATAATGAATGACCGTATTGATCATTCCGTTTGCTTATTTCACTACCCTTTTCCTCTGGCTTCTGTGCTCTGTTTTGATTATTTTGTCATTGCAAATCAGTTATGTATAAAAAGAAACTCGGTCTTTATGAGTAGTCTTTTTTTCCCTGTTGCCAGTCGAGCCTATTGCACAGGGCAATATGTTTCTTTTCCTTCAGGAGCACAGCACACCAACTTATTGATTTCATACTTATAACACAGCACTGACGCCATCCCTTAGGCGAGACTGTCTAAAGACTTTTAGTCGTATTAATAACGCCGGAACGGTGGGCATGACTCGGCATATCTGGGGAGCTCCTGGATATCAGCAGTTTTAGCTCAGATATTGCAGCCCTGTCTGAAGCTGTTTGTCTCACAAATTCTTCTAAACTCACCTTTCTTTTAAACACAGTGCTTCTATGACTGCAGACTACAGAGCACCAAGTGGAATTCTATACCCATGCAGACTCTCTCCATATATATATAATAATAAGTTACATACCTGTTGTGAGCTGTAGAAACCTAATCTTCATATATCAGTGCCTTATCCCCTTTCATGTTGTTTTCATTTCTTTTAATGTACAGGTGTAGCCAAGTTGGTGTTTGCTCTGTATAAAAACCTGGGCCAGTTTCTAAGCACCGAGAATGCAACAATCAAACTGGGCAGTGAGGCGAATGGCCATAACCTCACCGTGGCCGTAAACTCAGATGTCATTGCTGCCTCAATCAACAAGGAATCCAGTCGAGTCTATATAACCGAGCCAGTGATTTTTACTCTGGAGCACATTGACGTGAGTCCCACAGCTAAACAAACAGTCTTTACTGCAGGAGTGCTGGGAAGGCAGACAGAGCAGATAAGGAGAGCTGTTTAAACTCTGCCTCGTTTTTAAATACCCTGCAAGGTCAGAGAGGAGTTTGTTAAAGCCATTGAACATGAAATTAACTAAGAATGAACTGTTGATTATTAGGGGGTCTTGACGAAATTCCTAATGAATACTAATTTGTTTGTCGACATTAGGATGTAAATGATACAATTTTCCTTTTTCTTTTTTTTCCGATTGGAAAATTAACTCCCAGATTAGCCAGACAATGTGGGATGAAATTACCAGAAGACTAATTATCATTTGTCTTTTAAAGTGGTCAGAAGTGCTCCCAGAGGAAGCCTCTGCTTGATTTTTCCTCTCTATCAAAGTAATTGTGTGATTTTCACAGACATGCCTTAAAACCATTATACTCTCTATTAGAAGCTCATATAATCAATGGTCCCATGCTCAATTTCTCACTTCTTTCACAATGGCATTGCATACTGAGTGCTTTACAGTTTTTTTGTTTTGTTTAGTTTTTTGAGGATTTTAAGGAGAAGAATGAATGCTTTTATAATTTAGGTGTACAACATCATGAATGATTTTCCTTCTTTTTTTGTCAGATGCAACACTATTTCAACTCAAACTGCTCCTTTTGGAATTACTCAGAAAGGAGCATGATGGGATACTGGTCCACCCAAGGCTGCAAGCTCGTTAAGTCCAACAGGACCCACACAACCTGCTCTTGCAGCCATCTAACAAATTTCGCCGTCCTTATGGCTCATCAGGAAATACTGGTAAGATTGGATCGGAAGGAATCGATGGTCCAGTAACCCTCACCCTCTTTATTTGTTGAACATATACAATACAGGCTGTGTTTGCAGCTTTTAGGAAGCTAGAACAGATGGTTGTGACACACATGATCTATCATTGCCTTGGCAAAACGTTTTATTCATCTCTCCTCCCTATATGTCCTCTCTCTCCATCCTGTCGTTCTCCAGGGCCCAGGCAGAGAGCACAAGCTGCTGCTGACGGTCATCACTCGTGTGGGCATTGTGGTATCACTCGTCTGCTTGGCCATGTGCATCTTCACATTCTGCTTCTTCCGTGGCCTGCAGAGTGACAGGAACACCATCCACAAGAACCTTTGCATTAACCTCTTCATTGCCGAACTCCTCTTCCTAATTGGCCGCAGTATGACAGAACTCAGGGTAGGCTCTGAGGGTGAACTGATGCTTTTGTTATTCAGTTATTTCTGTCATATGCCACGTCACACCAAGATCTCTTTTCCTCCAAGAGAAAATTTAAACCGTTTTATTTTTGCTATAGACTTTGACAATGCAGGAGAGCAACAAGACCTGGTTTATTTAGGTTTTTTTTTGTAGTCATTTGTTTAATTCCTGTTCAACACAACTGTCTATATTTTAAGGGGATTTGGTTTCTCAATGCGAATTAACAGCAGAAGTAACTAGCTCATTATTTTTCACACCATTCTCACAGTATTGTTCATAGGTTCATAGGTTTTAATCTATATTTTTAATGACAGAGGTCATGTTTATTCTGCCATGATGTTTGTGTGTCTCACAGATTGGTTGTGCGATCGTTGCTGGGATCCTGCATTATTTCTTCTTGTCCTCTTTTGCTTGGATGTGTTTGGAGGGAGTTCATCTCTACCTAATGCTCGTGGACATCTTTGAGAGTGAATATTCACGAAAGAAATATTACTATGTTTCGGGCTACCTGTTTCCTGCCATCATCGTGGGCGTGTCCGCGGCTGTGGATTACGGGAGCTATGGAACAGAAAAGGCGTAAGTGAATGCAAAGATTTCCTTTTAATGTGTTTGGCTGTGGATTGGTAACTTTTGCACACAAGGAGCACAGTCTGCAACATTGAGAAGCTAAACACATACACACATACACACACACACACACACACGGTAAATCTTTAAGAGACACCTGAAGTGACGGTGGTTTTTATCAGCTCAAAAAGCCTCTAGCGAGCTCTTGTTTGTAAAACACTCTCTAACAAAGACAAGTGCTGCATGGGAAGGCTTTTACACAGATTAATGATAGTGTTTTAGCTCAGGCTAGAGGTACTAAGGGCTCCTCTTTACGTGTGTGTGTGTTAATGTGTGCCTAATACAGGTCACACTGCCTTGTCTAAGCTTTTTCTTAATCAGGGCTAAAGGCAGTAGTGTAATTCATACCCAGATCTACAGAGAAATGAGGGCTTAGGTTTTAAGTTGTTTCCTTGTAACACTGCATGGTGTGTGTGGCCATGTTTCTTACTGTCAGATATAACTGGCACATTTGGCTGGTCCCCATTAGAAAAACTGCTTTTTTTTAAGCTGCATTAATAATAATTATGTCACTGGCAGGTGTGTGTGTGTGTGTGTGTGTGTGTGTGTGTGTGTGTGTGTGTGTGAAATGTCTTTTGTGGTTTCTATTAGCACAGTGTAAGTTTGCACTAATTTAAGTAATCAATATTTCCTGCCGGAGGTCACAGACAAGAGCACCTAGATACTTTTACAGACAATTACCAACTTTGAGCTGCATTTAACAGTAATGTATACACTGGCTTGCCAAGCCTACAACATTGTAATGTGATCCACACCAGACAATGTGCTATCTTGGTGAGGAATAGCGTTCTCTTTTTTTCCCTCCCATTAAACCTTATCAAGAGATGACATTGATTTATATATATAGTATATATATAGTACTGTGTATATAAATATAAATGCTGTAAAAACTAAGAATGCTGTAAAAAATGGAAGTGTTACAGTGAATTAACATTCAAATCTAAATCAAATCAGTATTTGGTGTGAGCACCCTTTGACTTCAAAACAGCATCAATTCTTCTAGGTACACTTGCAATCAGTTTTTGAAGGAACTCGGCTGGTATGTTGTTCCAAACATCTTGGAGAACTAACCACAGCTCTTCTGTGGAGTGGATGTAGGCTTTCTCAAATCCTCCTGTCTTTTCATGTAATCCCTTTTCCTGTAATCCCAGACAGACTCGATGATGTTGAGATCAGGGCTCTGTGGGGGCCATACCATCACTTCAAGGACTTCTTGTTCTTCTTGACGCTGAAGATAGTTCTTAATGGCATTGGCTGTATGTTTGGGGTCGTTGTCCTGCTGCAGAATAAATTTGGGGCCAATCATACGCCTCCCTGATGGTGCTGCATGATGGATAAGTATCTGCCTGTATTTCTCAGCATTGAGGACACCATTCATCCTGACCAAATCTCCAACTCCATTGGCAGAAATGCAGCCCCAAATTTGCAGGGAACCTCCATTCATTCAGACATTCATTATTGTTCTGCTCTCCAGCCCTTTGGCAGACAACTGCCTTCTGCCAAATATTTCACATTTTGACTCATTTTCTGCTCCCCAGTTCCTATGTTTTTGTGCATAGTTGATTCACTTGGCCTTGTTTCCATGTTGGAGGTACGGCTTTTTGGCTGAACTAGATAGGTGTACCTGGGTCCCACTGCTTTCTGCCAGTTCTGAGCTGATGGCGCTGTTGGACATCTTCCTATTTTGAAGGGCAATAAGCTTGATGTGTTTGTCGTCTGCTGCATTAAGTTTCCTTGGCCGACCACTGTGTCTACGATCCTCAGTGATGTCTGTTTCTTTGTGCTTCTTCAAAAGAGCATGAACAGTACATCTTGAAACCCCAGTCTGCTTTGAAATCTTTGTCTGGGAGAGCCCTTGCTGACGCAGTATAACTACCTTGTGTCTTGTTGCTGTGCTCAGTCTTGCCATGGTGTAGCCCTGTGACATGAAACTGTCTTCC
>JAOVYV010000004.1:18427512-18444491 GCA_025674545.1 Hassar affinis | reverse complement strand
AGTTAATTCGTTGATTCAGATGATTAGGTTAATAGCTCGTTTAGAGAACCTTTTCATGATATGCTAATTTTGTGAGAATTTTGGGTTTTCATGAGTTGTATGCCAAAATTATCAGTATTAAAACAATAAAAGACCTGAAATATTTCAGATGGTGTGCAATGAATCTTAAATATATGAAAGTTTAATTTTTATCATTACATTATGAAAAAGAATTAACTTTATCACAATATGCTAATTTTTTTAGAAGGACTTGTATAATGTCAGTGATATGTGATACTGAATTTTTTTCAGTCTCAGACTTGACTACTCCAAAGATTCGGTCTTGACTCTGTCTTGACTACCCCAAAATCTCAACGACTTGGTTTTGAGTCAGACTGAACTCATTAAGGTCTTTGCCTTGGTTCAAACAGAGATTTGTATTTATCCAAAAATATAAGCATAGGCCAATTATTAATGATAAGAACACGTGGAAGACTATTCCAAGCATACTGACTGGTGTGTGAGATGTTTTTATTTGCAGATGTTTAGCCTACATGAGTGTAAAGGAAACTCTGAGTTATATATTTATATAAAAAAGCGTGGTAAAAAAAAATGGAAATGTTTCATCAGCAGACTACTGCAGGCTCTCTTTTTTTCAGGTGATTTCTCATTTCCAACCTGTAGAATACATTATACCCCAGGAAATGTTTTTGTTCCAGCTTGGGAATCAACTTTTTGGGTTCTGAATAAATCTATTGGTCAAAGTGCTCCAAACAGTTCAAAATTAGATGTGCCAACCAGAATGGAACCAGTTTGGTGTTGGTGGAAAAGGAGTATAGTATAGGTGGTCTTGTGCCCATCACTACCTCCTTGTCTTTTCTTCTTGGTACTCCAGGTTCCTCTGACCTCCTAAACACATGCTCTTAAAATTGGATGGACGAATGGTAACTGAATAAATATATGGCTTAAATATGGATCAGTCTTGAATATCATATAGCATGTGTAGCTGGATTATTGTTGTTTTTACAACTGAACAACAAAAATGACTTATAGGAAAGCATTTCCCTGCTGATAAGCTACCCATTATAACCTCTGCTCTTAATGTTAAGCTTGGAATATTTAGAATATCAGAATATCAGTCTTGCCATGGCTTATTACATTACATTACATTCTGTCCCCCATTTTCAACAAGACAAACAGGAAACATGTTAGACTTTGTTGGTTAGTTAAACTTACTGCTGGTCTTTCATGTTCTGTAAACCTCTCCTCAGTTTCCTCTACAGCTGCTGGACATCAAAAATGAAATACAAAGCAGAGAGCAGGTGGCACTCAACATCAGGCTGAGTAGTAACTTGGCAATAATGATGACAAGCTACTGAATGAAGGACTAATCGTTTCTGTAGAGTCGGCAACCTTTAATTTAAGAATCCACCTGTACTTTTTGCGAGAATATATTGGGCTGCCGTTTGGCTCACAGGCCTGAGAACATGAGTAAGAAACTAAGCACGATACTTAACCCCATGTTTTTCTGGTGTACTTTCACTGAAAGGAGCATTCTTCTAATTTTGTTTGAGTTATCCCAGAAGAACAGATGTTTTACAAAGCACCTTAGTGCTTAATCTTTATTTAAGCATTTTTCCCTCTTCTAAGGTTCCTCTGGAAGCATCGTGGTTAATTTGGAGTCTGAGTGCCATGATTTCCCTTCTAATTGCGATGACAAGGCATTAGGGTTCCTTTTATCATCAACGAAAAACAATAAGCGGAGAGCAGACAGATGAGCTGCTTTCAACTGGGCAGATCTCTGCTTTCTCTTTCATCACAGTGGCCATCTTGGGCCTCTCTAGAAGGACATGAAACATATGCTCCCTCTTTAGTGTTGCAGCTACAGAAAGCTGAACAGCCTCCATGTGCATGGCTACGGGTCAGCCGCATACATGTGCAAGCTCTTGCTTTGGCATGTGTGCTTAACTCCCTTGGTTGTTTAAGTAAACTGAGAAGAAGGCCCCAAGGTGATTAGTTCATTAGCGAGTCAGCCACCATGGCAAGCTTCCCTGAACCTTAAGAGGCGAGTGCGGTCATAACTGCTGATTGGTCAGTCTCTCCGTTTTTGTGGGTGTTTGTTTACGTTCACCAAAAAGAAAAAAAAAATCAATGGGGCAAAAGTGGAAGCCAGCAAAGTCCAAGCACTACTAGCTCTTTCTTTTTTTCTTTCTCCGGAGCTCATTATTTTTGCTCTGATTAAAATCTGGAGCAGCTCAAATTCAGCCAGCCACAGACCAGGCTCAAAAATTGGACCTCGCTGATTGATGGTTGAATTGAAGGAGCGCCACTGTTTGAAAAAGAGAGAGATAAAAAGCACAGAAACATCTGTAATCCAGAAGAAAATAATAATAATATGCAGCTCCCCACATCTCCAGCAGCACAAATGAAGGGTCAACTCTGAGGAGATGATAGAGAGAATGCTTCTTTTGAATTCACTTTCAGCAGCTGAAAGCACTATACAGACCTGCGTACAATCTGTGTATCTTTTCTATGTTTCGATAAGGAAGATCGATGAATAAGATATTCAGATTATTGACGGAAAGACCCTGTCACCAAAGCTGTGCTTCAGATCTTTTGCAAATGGCCAGCATATCTATCATTAGCAAGCCCCTCGACAGAGCACCGCTGGACAGGGCTTGGTCTCGACAGGGTCGCTTTATATCTGCAATCATGTCTCAGGCCAAAGTCCATCTGTTCCCCATTAATGTGGTAATTCCAGCTTAGCTTGATTCCTCCTTGTTTGGCTGTTCTCCATCATGCCCTAAGTTCAAACTTCCACAACGGTTGGAAAGGAATGATGCTTTGTTGTTTGCTATGTCTATATGCAAGACATAGCAAGCAACAAAGCTTATTTCTTTTAGAGGATAGTATCTTCTGTATCTTATTTCCATTGTCACCGCCAGAACGTAGCCAATCCTTTAGCCATCTTGCTTTTTTTTTTTTTTAAGGCTAATGATGGAATCAGCAGGCACAATAAAAAAATATATTGAAAAGCATCCCAATGTTCCTCTAGGTGACTATGAGAGGCGGTGAATGTTATTATGCTTTCGATCGCCTGCCGTGAAGAGGGTACAGTATGGATAGTTAAGAAGCAGCATGATGTGCCGTGTTTCTTGCTATTATTTTGTTCTTCTTTTAATTCCCCTCCATCTTATTTATGGTGTGTTAAGGAGACTAAACTTTTTTTTTCAGTCTCTGTGTCAGTCTCAAAATCTTTGTTAGTCAGGAAGGAGTTTAGGTGTTTTTTAGCACTTGTGTCTCAGGCAACAGCTGAGATATACATTTTATTTATTTATTTGCTGATTTTATAAGTTATACTAGAATGACAGAAAATCATCCTACCCTCAATAGGCCAGGGCTATGTAATGGAGAAAAAAGTAGCATATTTTGCATATGAAAAATAACAGAAATAAATGTGAGGTTTTTTTTCCCCAATTCAAGTCAGAAATTACGAATAACACAAAGTTCAAACAGGGTTACACAATGGCTTAGTTCCAAGCTACACACAAACACATGGGTATGGCTTCAGGATTTCCAGCTTACTGAAAATGTGAAATGTGCTTTTTTTAGTGAGCCATGTCAAAAATTCCTTTTTCCATGGATGTAGGTTATATATTCAGCCTGAATCTCAGTTCCTGTGGATTTCCCCTTCTCTGCCTTCATCACCTTGACTATTTGCAAGTACGACAGCAGTGGTGTTGCTCTACAACGTGCCATGTTTACACTTATGTCATCCGTTTTATGCAGACCATGACTGCTTGACAGCCCATCTGTATAATTGAGATGACCTTTACATGAGTTTCAGTGGATTTTGTGATATCTATGCGTGATTATTATTCATAGAACAATGTCAACTCTTGTCTTGATCAGTTGTAGATGAAAGTACACAGACTTACAGCATTTTTTGGTTGTTAATTAAAAAAAAAGTGGGCTTTTTTTTTTTTTTTTTTTAAATAAAATATTTTCTTGTTTTGGTTTGTCAGCCTGCCAAGGCGAGGGCTGTGTGTGAAATCTGTATTCGTGACCAACATGCAGATAAAGCCTACCTGTAGAAATTAAGTCAATGTCTCGGTAATTAGGCACAATATGTCTGATTAGAAGATGTGCAGCTTTGATTTGCACTCTGAGTACAGGAGGAAGGTCATATATCAGATCTTGTAGAAGCTAATTAGGTTACTTCTCTTCCTGTAATGGCCATTTTGATACAGGAGAACAAAATGTCAGGATGGAGGCAGAAGCCAAGCTTTTATTTGAATTAGTGTAACATTAGATGTAACATGCAAAACTAGACGTTCATTAGCCAGACAGCATGTAAATACTTTCAATTAGTCTGCAAAGACAAAGCAGCTGAACATTTTGGAACTTTTATTTCAGACATCGCTGTGATCGTTAAGAAAATAGTGTATGCGTTTCGGTTGGTTTTTATGTCGTGCAATTACATATTGTATTGTGTGGAAAAAAAACTTAATGCTGTGTTAAACGTAGTATGACGTGCTGTGAATAAAAGTTCACTGTTTTTGTGTTTGATTAGAAAATACAAACAGTGAAATCCATTTCCTGCTCAGTTCTCAATTCCTGTCCAGTCACAACAACCAATACTCTGTCATAATAAGCCTGCACTGACCACTAACAAGTCAAACATTAATCTTATAGCCAAAATGTCTACCAACATATGCACTTACATGTAAGAGAAATACAACTAAAGCACCCGTCTGCCTATTAGCCAAAAATGTCAGAGAGCATATAGCACTACAGTATCTGGCTGTGCTCCTAACATAAAACACATAAGCAAACAAGCACTGCCTTAAAGAAGTAAGAAAGACCCAACAGTAAATATACAGTGCAGAATTATTATGTTATTAGCATCAGGAGATCAGGCTTAGCTAATAGTCAGTTTCCCAAGGTCACGACCTCTGTTTAATGATCACTGTGGTTTTCTAACAAAGGCTTGTTGATGCCAATTAAATGGTGTGAGAAGCTAAAGTAAATGTTTCAATTATTAACAATGAATAACTGATGTTGCTTTGACAGGCTGCTTCCTGTAGGTATTAGGTGTTTTATGTTATATTGAAGTCTAAGAAATCCTATAAGTATATTTCATGCATAGTAAAGACATAATTCAGTGCATATGGATTTGTATATATGTAGCAGTCCAGATATCTGTATCCTTGTGTGTATTAGGATTTGAAACCAAAAGTGGGCGTGGCCTAAATCAGATTATTTTTTCTGCTCATTCATGTTTTGATTGTACCTGCCTTTGATTTAATTGTTTTTATTTCACAAAATATACACAAATGGACCCTGACCAAGGCAGGTGCTAAGAATAAATGCTATAAATGTTAAAAACCTCCTGCTTGTGTAAAAAAATATATAGTCCTTTGCCAATAGGAGAACATACAGTATAGGCTAAAGGTGAGATGAATTCTATTATTTTATTTGCAACAACATGCATTTATACCAATAATGTATTTAAAACAGTTTATATTTATAAAGTCTCAGAATGATAAAAAAAAATAATAATAAAAATGGTGTTAGCCATAAGCTTACTTTTGCAAAGAGGAAAACAAATACCAGTTGGTCCTACATTTGAAATTTTGGAATATTAAACTTTGGATCCTCATTAAAACTGGATCTACAATATTTTTTTCATTTTAATACCATAAAACATTGCATGATGCGTGTGCCGAAATTAAACCTTGTTATTGGTAAATCTGAATGTCTGTTAAGGATTAATTTAATAGGATTAAAACGTAATTTATGCACAGAGAAAAGTTGATAAAGCATACCAAATGAATAATAAAAAATGAAAATTTAAAGCATTAATGGATTCAACTCTTGAGTGCCTTGTTTTTATTTGCCTGTTATGGCGTATGAGAGATACTCTGGCTGCATGTAAATTAGCTCTGTTAGTGATTAAGTATTGCTAAATATCACCGTCATACAACAAAAGACACTAAGCCTTACAAGTAGTTCTTAATCAAAACCCTTGACAGAAAAGTGTGAATTTCTTATATACTAAATTTCAGTCTTATTATACTAATGAACTTAGTGAGAATGAAACACATACAGTATTTGCTGAAACTTTCTATGTGACAAACAAACTCTCTTTAATTTTTTTCTGGAATTTAAAACCATCCCCACAATAGCATTGCTCTAAAGCCATACCAGTAATGTTATGTTAGACACTACTCTCCTCCTGAGGTATGAGCACACATCAGCTGAGCTTAATGAGCATCAAGTATTGAAAACTACAGTACAGAATAGCACAGTTTTCAGTAACTTGCCACAACAGGACTATACATATCAGAAAAGCACAAGCAGACCAGCGAGTAAAGTCACCGAGGGACTAACCTCTGAAACATTGCACGCTGGTATGAATAAACAAGAGGCTTTACTGTATAATCGGCTTCAGAACAGAAATTGCTTGCTAATGCCAGAAACGAGCAGAGAGGTGTCTGTTTGAGCCAAATCCAAACAAAGGTAGCGCCTGTTGCCCATAGTGCAGCAAAGCAAGGCCTTCCTGTCCCCGTTATTTGCTGCAAATGAGAAAGATATGTATTTCACCCCCTACCGCGAGTGAGGGCCTGTCGAGATGAGGAATAATCCGATAGTCTCTCAGAGACTAACACTGCAGTCCACATGACATCACTTAAGGAAAATGCCTCAGCCGCCACAACGCAGAACAATCCAGTCAGTGTTGTGTGCCTCAGCAAAATGGAAGTGATTTTCCCTGACATTTTTCATATTATGTTACTTGTTTGTGTTTTTTGCAACCAATGTTATTTCATGTTGTGCTTCACTAATTCCTGTGTTGTTTCCATTTGTTGATTATAAGCTCACAGTCAAAGCAGAACTGGCTAGTTTATTTTCAATCGGGAAATTGGAAAAAGATGCACCAGAACAAAAAAAAAATGTGTGCGCATCACATGCAAGATAATAGACAGCTTTGAACATCCACACCCAACAGCTATAATGCCTTCATACTTCATACTTCTTGTCAGAATTACAGTGATCTACAGGATCCAATAAACCATGCAGTTACACAAAAATCAAATTTGTTCTTGTTTTTAAGTATGATGTTTAATGCACTATGTAGGTACAGAAATTTAGACTCTTGATAATGTAGACTCTTGAACAGTGAGACACCCTTCTGGTCTTTGAGGGAGACAAGCATCCACAGACTGAAAGCAAAAATACCTACAATGGCTGTCAAAGTCTTCTACAACTGCATGAAAATGAACATATTTATCTTAATATTAACATTCATATTGAAATTGTTTCTAATATTTATTTGCTTATGATTATATGCTTCCAGAACAGACATCATGCACCTACACCATGCAGTCAGTGAACACTGGGCAATAGCATAACTTTAGAATTCAGGTTTAACATTTGTTAATTTACCCAGGCTTATTGGTCTGGTAAGTAAAAAAAATACTGGATTTTCCATCTTAGACTCTTAAACTGTTTTTCGTAGAATAATTAATGTATCTAGTTCACTGTGGTTACAGCATAGAAATGAGATGGTCAAAATATACAAAAAATACCTGCCTTGTGGTTTAACTTCCGGCTCACAGCACAAACAGTCAACTTCATTTTCATGAAAATAGTACAATTATCAGGGATACGGTACTTGTACTAGCAGGTTTTATACTTTCAAAGAAGCACACCTCTTTGGCAGATTAGGTGTTAAGTGTTCCCTAAGAATGTGTAGTAACAATTCAAACTACAGTTCTGAGTCCTGAAACTGGAGACTCCTTCCATCAATGTTCAATAAACATCTCAGAGAAACTTTGCCATATTAAAACCTTATGCATTTTTAAAGTACTTTTACTGTGGAATGGACAGCATAGACGTGCTTGTGTATTTTGTTGCCCTAGATGAATACGATCCAGTCATTAACCCTTGAGCCAGATACTGTCCGAGCCACGCTGTTATAGAAAATGTTATGTTGTGTTACAGCAAACATATAAAATTTTTTTTTATAGGTTTACTCCACCCAAGTCTGAGTAAAACAAATCACAGTAGTTAAACAATAGTTAACCAGTTGATTCACAGTAAATCATATAGACAGATCAGCAATGAAAAAATGTAAATAAATGCTGATAGGTGGTGTATGTAAATAGTGAATGATAGACATAATCACCAATGTACAATAGAGATTGCTTTTGCTTTGGAAAATAATAGTACAAGATATATTATTTCCTACATTTCGTAGCAGTTTGTCATGCAGGGAGTAAAAATAATGTGATTGTGATGACATTACGCAGAGATTATGTATGCAGTTCTTACAGTTAAACAGTATCCAGTTCATACTGTAAGTTTATGCAATGATTTACATAAAATAATGCAAGCTAGAGTTTAATGGAAAAGAAGTTTCGACAGTAAAATATGAAGGAAATTCTTAATAATATTTTTAAAAAATAAAAAAAAACATTTCTTGTAAATGTGGGTCTTTCCAAACCAAAGGGAAACGCGTTAAATGTTACATGTTAGTGTGCTCATTTAATATACACTTAGTTGCCTATACTTATATATTATATACTTTATAATAATGGGTTTTAAATACATATTTGTTAATATCTATTTAGAGCCAAACTATTATATGTGAGCTTCACTTCTAAAGCTCAGGTGTGCTCCCACTGTAGCTTGTTATTCTCCAGGTCTGGAAGTACAATCTTCTGCGTTTCCTTTCACTCGCCTTCCTGGCCCTCTACATTAGGGAGGAGTGTTAGTTTTTCCCCTCACTGCCGTTCTCCGAAGGCCTCCTGCGAGGTGACTAAATCTCATTTTTCATACGCACATTGCTCTTCCCCCCATGCTGTGAGCCCTGAGGAGAAATGTTCCTCAGCTATGGGCTGTGGGTGAGCAGCTGATAGTTGCAAATAGGCATAGAGAGGAAATCCACTCTTTATTCACTGGCAGGGTTTATTGTGGTTTATATCGCACCAAAGCATTGGGACAAAAGGCAGCACTTAGCCCATAATCATCATCATCTGTATTCCCTTATTACTTTTCATTTGGGTGTGTAATTGGTAAAGTCATTATGTGACCAACTGGACTACACATATTACAGTTAATTATTTTTGCTAGATGAAGAGTGAATTAAAAAAGCATAACAACAATCAAACTACACAGTAAGTACAGAACAATTGTCACTAATAATAATAATTATCAGTATGAGTCCTTGCTGTCATTTTTGTGAGCTATAACTACACTAAAGATTTTTTTTTTAAATGTGCTAAGTGAATACTAAATGGATACTTTATAATGGGGTTTATAAAGGTGTTTATTTATGGCTTCAGAAGGTTATTAGACATTAAATATAAAATTAATAAAAATATTTGTTTCAGGAAGCACATCTAATTAGAGCTGTGTATAATTAGTATATTTTAATAGATGAAATATGGGAAATAAGATGACAAATCAAATTTCAACATAGTTCAAGTTCTGTAGATGTTTGTAAATTTGGATGCATTAGTTCAGACAGGATTTTCATAGTTATTGGGTCTTTTGTTGGGACTTAGGTTTATAGTTATTTTACGAACGATGATAGATTGTATCATTCGCTTAACCATTTATTCCATGCAACGCTTAAGATATTAGATTTTTTAACCCAATATAGTTATAGTTATATATAAATTGCTTTAAAAAATATGATAATGATTATTTTTATTTTTATTTTTATTTTTACTTTTATTTTTACTTTTACTTTTATTTTTATTTTTACTTTTATTTTGTATTTTTATTTTTATTTTTTTGCTTTTATTTTTTATTTTTATCATCGTTTTGAAATGACTGACTGTACCATTAAATCCCTTTTCCCAGTTCTATTCTACTCATGTCTTCTATCCTACAAGACCAGGTGTCTTCACACAGCTATTTTTTTCCTCACTCTCTCTTTATCCTGGCCCTTATGGAATTGTTATTATAGCAAGATGTCTGAGGTGGATTGCTTCAGCGTGTGTGATTCAAGTGTAAGGGTGTGTGACCTCTTGCCGAGCCGGCTGTGTGGCATACTGAGTGCGTTTGTTCTGAGGGCTTTGGGCTGCTGTGCCTGACCCGCTACTCTGTGCACACCCCGAGGCCATTGGGAAGCCCCTTTTACTTTGAGGTCACAATTTCATTTCCATTCCCTGTGCACTTTTCCTGGATCTTCTACTTCACTTGGCTTTCAGGGCATCTCTGAGCAGCACAGGTAGTCAACGCTGACACTTCTCATAATCTAAAGGAGGCTAAAAAAAAAAAAAAAGAGATCATTTTTGCTTCTAGAGTGCTGCACAGCTGAAACCCGATCGGCAAGGAACTCCCTGCGCATGTATATGAAAGGCAGAAAGGGGTCCCCTCGGTCTGCCTCAAAGCTGACCGCTTTTCCTACTTGGTATGTGCCAGGTTGTTTCCTCTCATAAGCAGTGCAAGGTCAGAGCAATTTCCCAAAGTCAAAGCCAGGGTCGACGATGCACTTCCCTCTCATATCACTTTCAGATGGCAAGAAAACAAGCCCAGGCTGTTTGGAAGTTTGACAGAGGATGAAAACCTATTAGAATTGGTTTGCCGTTTTGCAGATGGATCTTGGGAGAGCAGTGCATGTAAATATATCAACATATAGCATCTATACATTGAACATATAGCGACTATAGTTCGATGCTGACACTTGATTGTAGCTTGTCACTGTACCAAAGACATTAACAGAACTAGTTTTTCCATAAAGATAACTTACAATTACATGCTGTAGATTTCGCTGCAGAATTCTAATCATAGATAAGAGCTGTAGACATCAGTAGTAACCAAATATCACCATTTCATAAGGATACTCTCATTACTTTCTTCAGAGATAAAAAAGTATATTGTTCATATATTATACTGCATTCATTACATTTAGTAGAGGAGTGGGCATCCTCCTACTTAAATTTGGCATGGATTAATTACAACCCACATTTGGAAACATTATCCATTTACCAGCCTAAACTCCCAGTATAGTATTCAGTTTTCCATTTTTATTCATATTTAAACATATGAAACATATTTTTCAGTAAAAAGCTTCATTAAAGTTAGCATTCAGTATAAAATATTTAGAACCAGATGATACACTATTAGTTTACTAATACTATATTAGTAATGAATATTAATATCATATATTGTAAACAGTAAATACATTACGTTCACAATATAAAAATAAAAAAGTAAATACTCAGGAGAGTTTTATAACTCCAGTCCTAGGGTTCAACTACCTTGCCTTGTTTTATCTTCAGCTCCCACCCACCTGTTTTCAGGCAAGGGCTACGCAGCTGATTATTAAGATATCGAGGAGTTTTGGCAGCACAGGAATCTTGAAAATGTATGAGAAAAGTGCGTTATGACTGGGCTTGAGGTCCACTGATCTAAGAATATTAGTCTAACAAATTTCAATATTAAATCAATACTTGTATTTCAATACAATCATTATTAATTCAAGGAAACCTTCAGCATAAAGGTTTTAGCCTAATTCCTCATTATATTGATATGTTTTTTAAAACTCTGCTGTTGAATTCTCACTGAAATCTGATTGGTCTAAAGATTTTCTGACAGCAGTGCCAGCTGCAATTCAGATCATACCTTGAAATTAATATGCTGGTTCCTAAAAAAATGATTATTTGTTCTAATATAGTTTTTTGTATGATTTAAAAAAAAGAGAGAGAGGCTGGTGAGGGAATGACTATTTATAGCTGCTATAATGTAAGGGATAAAAGGAACTTGAGGTTCTTGTTATGCAGGTGCTCCATAATGTTAAATGAAGCAATAAATGGATAAAAGGTATGATGTATCAAAAAAATAAATGGTAATCACCTACAAATAAATGGTAGAAGAGGAATAAAGCACTTGCGTTATAGGAAAATAATCCCCTTTCCATCAGGCTTCATCAAACAATCTCAATGTTGATTGATGTTTTCTGAAAAGAGCATGGCCCTAGTGTTTTATTCCTTGTATATACAGTATGTAGCTTATTATATAGTATTATTCATTCATTCATTCATTCATTCATTTTCTTAACTGCTTATTCCTTTTCAGGGTCACGGGAGAGCCGGTGGCTCACCGGCAGCATAGGGCGCAAGATAGGAACAAACCTAGACAGGGCACCAATCCATCGTAGGGCACACACACACACACACACACACACACACTCACACACTTGGGCCACATTAGAGACACCAATCAACCTAACATGCATGTCTTTGGACTGTGGGAGGAAACCGGAGTACCCGGTGTAAACCCATGCGGTCATGGGGAGGACATTCAGACTCCACACAGAAAGGACCCAGACTGCCCCACCCGGAGATCAGACCCGGGACCTTCTTGCTGTGAGGCAACGGTGCTACCCACCAAGCCACCCATTATATTATATTAATTTCTTGATCATTAATTTGTAGCTAATAATTTGTTGATAAATAGTTTTTTGCTGAAATTTAAATAGTGGTTTAAATTGGTCTAAAAATGAGATTGAGGAAAGTAAGTCTGGGTGTCTAAGTGGATCATCAGTGTTGTCAGTGATCAGGTGCTGAAGATGAAGATATAAAAATATCTGTCTCTCTGTCATATTGTGTTTTAACTTGGTAGTTAATGATTCATTTCCAATCTCTAAGTACACAACTCCAAGAACAAAAACTTACATCATTGTCCAACTCCCATTATGTTATAGTACATATTAGTTTTCTCTAAACTTCTGAATTAACATAATGTAGCTGATTGCCTTTACAAGATGTAATTATTTATTGGGTACTCACACTGGATTAACACCGTGGGCTAATTAACTTGTTCTGTTCTTTGCAGTATATTGCAGTAGTATATATTTATTGGCACCCATATTAGCTCAACAATTTACCAGCTAGTCTGGCTGTTCTGATTTATTAGCAGAGGTGCTCACCCAAAGCTGCTGAGAGCGATGTCAGGAGACTTCATTTGGAGGATTAGACTTCTAATGAGTTGCCTGATCCCTTAGTTCTTATCTCTTTTTTGAAATGCAAAGTCTAGGAGGGGCTTTGCACATATTTCTGCAGACCTGGACATAATTAGCAGATTATGATAGAAGAAGAAAAAAAACCCTCCCATTCAACAGGTTTAATGGAATTTGCAAGTAATTTAGACTAAATGTTTGGGTGCCAAAAAACAGCACAGATTTGAATATGATTCCATAGTACCTGTGTTGTGATTACATTTGGCATGATGATGTGGTGGCTGTCAAACGTGCTGGACACAAATAGGGCAGGGCCACAATGATTAATCAGAAAAAAGGGGAGTTCAGAATGACACCCTGGGTTTTGAATAGACTTGTGTACAGGAAGTAGCTTATAATTATAATACAGTATTTTCTAAACAGAACTGCACCGACAGAGCAATCAGGATACATCTGTAATTTATGATCAGTGATTGCAGAAACTGCCCACGGTTATTATTCAGTGTTTTTTTATATGTCCGTGTCTGTTTATGTAGGCTAATCTACATTTCAATCCATCCATAAATACATTTATAAACAGAATTAGAGTTACACAGCATAAAATAAACAACATTCAAAGCAAGAACTAATACTAATACTCCCTAACCTAGGATTAGATTCAGTGTCCATCATGTACTACAAGTTAGTGTAGTCTGTAGCAAGCACCACTAAAGTGGCAATTTGTGTATATATAATTCAACTAGCTACGTTTTCTCCATGTATATTTGTATAATAACATAGTTTCTTTTACTGACATTCTCAACCAACATTATTCCAAGTCCTATTTTCACCAGACTATACAGAGTTATACAAACACATATGGCGAAGTGAGGTAATCCATGATTCACGTCTTTATTTTTAATTGCACTCATTTTCTCTTACACCATTTCCTCTTTTCAGCAGTGTTTAGCTTGATTACTTGAACTTACTAAGAACCAGAGAGTGCAAATGATATATTTGTGCTTCTGAGCTAATGGCTCACATGCAACCAACAGTGACCTCTATGTAAAAACATGAATGAATTGCAATAAAATGTATACTAACTAAAATCGTATGGGTTTTTCGGGTCATTCTGGACAGTTTAGCTTTATCAAAATATGCACCAGGGGAAATTTAGGGCATTGGGTTGAGGGAGTTTAGCTCCCTTGAGGAACCCCAGCACACCCTTTGCCAATTTAACCCTTGAGCTTGGGCACTTTTGGTTTATGTGAATGGCAAGTTGAGATGAGCCCCTAGTACTATAATTTGAATAATATGACATAATGGTGGTAATGAAAATGATGCTGTAACTCAGCTCTGTACTTCTTTATAGATATTTGCTTTCATTTGATTGTGTAAATTGAACTACACTGTGTAATCATTAAGGCAAAATCTTTCCATTTTTTTCTCATTTAAATGGTTGTCTGTGCCATGTAGCTTCACCAGTAAAGAACCAGAAGATATTTTGATTAATCTTTTACCGCCAACACGTGAGAAACTCGAAACTTGAACACTGGCCACCCAATTGTACTTACTTAAATGAATCCCTTAAGGTAATAAAAAGATATATTGAAAGCTAGTTTTAGTCACATTTCCATGATATCAAAGTTAATGAGAACTGTAATAACTCAGAAATTGAATAATAGTGTTCTTGCATTTATTCCCAGTGGAGGATTCTAGGGATTCCCCTACATATTTAATCCCAAATCAATTCCTGGTTAGAACATGTCACAAAAAAAAAGCTACATGAGATACGCTGCTGGTTAAACATTTTTGAACACATGAAGGATGTCCTTATGTTTTATTACAGATAAAATTATCATGGTGTAACAGATTAAGTAAAGGTACAAAATTTTACAAAAAATACATTTAATAAGGAAAAGAATGTCGCGCTTCAGCAAAGACCTACATTGTAATATTTAAGAACTTAACAAACACTTCATTGTGCCTATAGTGCCAGGTGTATTCATAAGGTAAACATGTAGATAAAATATATGTTCTGTGCTATGTCCATAAGTAACCAAAATCTAGTTTTTGTTTTTTTTTTTGGGGGGGGGGGTTTACTTTCAATACTAAGTAAGATCAAAAGTGTTATTTGATACAGCATATCAGTACAAACCTGGCCCAGGCATAATTCAGCTCTTGATTCAGGCCTGCTCTTTCAGCACTGACCCCCAGCCTTAGCTTCCTCATGTTGGCTTTCTTGTCTCAGGAAATGTGCCATCGTTGCAGCAGTCAAGGTGTGTTGACAAGCGAGACGAAGGTGGCAGATGGCTGCGAGACCAGCTCAAGGTCGTCCTGCCCCACTGATGTCTAAGCTCTGGATTTGAAACCCAACACTCTTTTCATCTCTGTACCTCGCTCACTCTCACTTGCTTACTCTTTGTCTCCCTCTCCTTCTCAGCTCAACTCATTTTTGACCCATCTCGCGATCTAGGTGAGCTGTACAGACCTCCTATCTTCACTGTACCACATCACGACAATCACAAACAAGCTTTCCTACCCGCCACAATACACACAGCTGCTCTCTCTCTCTCTCTCTCTCTCTCTCTCATATGCACAAGCCAACAGTGAGTTGCCCTACATACTTTATGTTCTTAAAGGGTGCTTCTGATGGTTTTAGAAGAATATGAGAGGGAGGAGAAAGATTGCTTTAATTACTTCTTCCAAGCATGTCTGTGGGGTATAATAGTAGAAATCCCAGCCATGATGTTGGGAGTTGCTGCGTATGATTCTTCCCTTCCTGAGAGAGAAACGGGCAGATGGACAAACAGACACACAAAGGCGACAAGCAAGGCACCAGAGAGAAGTGAGAAGTGAATGATCAAGAGAGGGAGGGTGAGAGACAGGAGGAAAAAGAGCGAGCGAGAAAGATATTATTCTTTGGCTCTGACTACATTTCATTTTTCATGCATCTTCCTACATATTCTAGGAGGCTGAATTAGGCTTTGTAGTGAGTTCCTTTACCAAAAAAAATGTACGCACTTAATAAGTAGCACCATGACCTGTTTGACTTCTAGCAACAACGATGGCACTTGAGCATCTAGGCTGTGAAACCATTATTTGCATATAGCATCCTTAGACAAACGCAATCCAAAACTGGGAGAAAAGAAAAACAACCCAAAAACAGCAAACCTCTAGAGACAACACATGCTGTTTTTTTTAACAGCTACATTCAAGAGAAAATGAAACGCCTGCTTTTACTGCATCCATTTAATAAGCAATCGCTGGAGATAAACCTGCACTATAGCATTGCTATATTGCTTTATATATGTAGATGTGCATATATATTATAAAATGTAACACCATTTAAATTCAGCCATCGCTTACAGTCATATTTTAGTGCAATACTTACACCCAGCTAAACAATAACTTGCATATTGCATTAGGATGGTATTATTCCACTGTTGTTTCAGCATTTTTTCTTTTATTTAGAAACTCACTGTCATTTGTATTAATTCTTCTGCCTCTTTTATATATTCTATGAAATTAGCCTTTAATACGTCGAAAAAAATGTTTGCCTCTCTCAGAGGAGACAGAGCAGAAGAGATGCATTTTTAGACCATTTGAGAAAATCAGGAGGTAGGACAGTATAAGTCTTTAATATTTGTTGTTTGGTCTACTGAATAATTAGAAATGTATGTATTTGGTTAATATTTATGTGCTATATATATATATATATATATATAGAGAGAGAGAGAGAGAGAGAGAGAGAGAATATATGTCTTGTATATATGATTTATTGTTGTAATTGTAGCTTGATGGTAGTAAGATTTTCATCACATTAATTTGCCACTAATCCAGTGTTACTTACAGTTGAGAATAGAAACAATCCAGGTGATTAAGGGTTAAAGGCATTGCTTAAGGGCCCATCAGGGGGTCAGTGAGATTTCAGCTCACCATTTCTCAACTCTGGCTCAGAATCCTAATGACTGAGCCAGCACTGCCCACTTTCCTGTAATAATGTGAGTAATTTACATTGATTTAGTGTTTTATTAGTGACAAAAAG
>JAOVYV010000004.1:18411611-18425731 GCA_025674545.1 Hassar affinis | reverse complement strand
TAATTAGTGGGTGTGTATAAAAAGAACCCCAGCACCCCAGACCTTCACTTGAACTGCAACTTGACCTCTGACAACATGCCAAAAGTCCACCCTGCGACCAAAGCCTTGATTATCAAGAGGCTAAAGACCAGATCCACTGCAGAGGTGGCTGGCACCTTTGTGTCTCAGCATCAAGTCCAAAGAATTTAAAAAAGATTTGAAGACACTGGAGATGTTTTTGACAAGCCCAGGCCCGGCAGACCCCACAAGACAACTGCACAGGAGGAACGTTTGTTGGTTAGAAAATCCAAAGCCAGCCCTTCTTCCACTGCAGCAGAGCTTCACCAGGCCTGGTCACCTCAAATCCCTGTGTCAACTAGAATAGTTTGTAGGTTCTGTCTCGAAATGGCCTCCATGGTCGAATCAGTGCCCAGAAGCCAGCACTAAACAAAAGCCAATAAAAAAAAACGTCTGGCATTTGCCAAGACCCACAGCCTGCTAAACGGCTGGACGCTGGAAAAGTGGCAGAAGGTGTATTTCTCAGATGAATCTTCAGTTGAATTACACCACAGCCACCGCAAATACTGCAGGAGACGTACTGGAGCCCATATGGATCCAAGATTCACCCAGAAAACAGTTAAGTTTGGTGGTGGAAAGATCACGGTCTGGGGTTACATTCACTATGGGAGTGTGCAAAACATTTGCAAGGTGGATGGCAATATCAATAGCCTAAAATATCAAGAAGTATTAGCTACCTCTTACATTCCCAATCATAAAAGGGGTCAGATTTTGCAGCAGGATGGTGCTCCATCTCATACATCCATCTCTACATCAAAGTTCCTCAAGGCGAAGAAGATCAAGTTGCTCCAGGACTGGCCAGCCCAGTCACCAGACATGAATATCATTGAGCATGTTTGGGGTAGGATGAGAAAGCGGAAGAGGAAGCTTGAAAGACAAAACCAAAGAATCTTGATGAACTCTGGGAGGCATGTAAGACTGCATTCTTTGCTATTCTTTGCTATATTTGCAATAAATTGTATGAATCATTGTCGAACGGCATGGATGCAGTCCTTCAAGCTCATGGAAGTCACACCAAAAATTAAATATGGCTCTAATAGCACAACAACTTCATTCACCAATGTTATGAAACACATCTTTTTATTTGAAGTAAATTATTTGTTTTATTTTCACATTACTTTCTGTGGGCGGCAAAACTTTTGTCTTGCCAAAATCTGACCTTTCTGTGTTCATTAAATGATCAATATTTCTGCAGTGAAGCAAATTTATTTCCATGAATTAAACCTCATTTGGGAGGGTTTCAGCTTTCATATGAGTCATTTCTAAAACCAATGGATGAATTTAAAGTCAGGTTATAAGCTTTTGTTTCCACAACATGGATAAGCGACAGAACTTCTGTCAGGAACTGTACACCATACACAAATCTATATTCATCGTACATAAACTATGTACACCATACACAATAATATATTCACCGTACACATGAAGAAGCCTTTATTTATTACATGTAAATTACAGCACAGTGAATTATTATTATTATTATTATTATTATTATTATTATTATTATTATTATTATTATTATTATTATTATGCATTTTACATTAATTAAAATGTTTGGTGTTGACTTTCTTAAAATTCTCATTTTATTATTTGTATGCTGAATTTGTATACTGATTATAATGCTGACGTTGTTGATAAATGTGTATATTTATGTTTAATTTCTTATAGCGTAGCTTATTATTAATGCCTATTATTAATGCCTAAACCTAATCATTTTTAAAAAATACAATATTAATGAACACTTGTGTATATAAATTATTCACTTATATATATCACTGTTTTAGGAACACTATATTAATATGGAGTAGTACTTAACGTTACTCTTAAAACAGCGTCAATTCTTCATGACATGGATTCCGCAAGATGTTGACATCCTTTGAGATTTTGGTCCATGTTTACATGACTGCATCACGCAATTCCTGCAGATGTTTCAGGTACATTTTCATGCTGCGAATCTCCCATTCTACAACATCCCAGAAGTCTACTTTAGATTCAGGTCTGATGACAGGGAAGGCCACTGAAGAACACTGGAATCATTGCCATGTTCACTAAACCAGTTACAGATGACTTGCTTTGTGACATTGTGCATTATCATGCTGGAAGTAGCCATTAGAAAATGGGTAAACTTTGGCCATGGTAGGACGCAGATGGTCTGCATCAATACTCAAATAGGCTGTGGCATTCAAGCGATGATTTGTTGGTGTTAACGGGTCAAAATTGTGCCAAGAAAACATTCCCCACACCATTACACCACCTCCACCAGCCTGTACTCTTGACACAAGGCCGGTTGGGTCCATGGATTCATGCTGTTGGTGCCAATTTCTGACCCTGCCATCTGTGTGTCTCAGCAGAAATTGAGATTCATCAGTTCAGGCTATGTTGTTTCCAGCCCAGTTTTGGTGAGCCTGTGCCCACTGCAGCCTCAGCTGTCTGTTCTTGGCTGACAGATGTGGAATCTGATGTTTTCTGCGGTTGTAGCTCATCCACCTCAAGATTCAATGTGTTGTGGATTCTGAGATGCGTTTCCTCTCAAAACAAAGCCTGGCCGTTTTCCATTGACCACTCTGTGCTGTTCGGAGAACTGCTGCTCACTGGATGGTTTTTCTTTATTGCACCATTCTGAGTAAACTTTAGAGACTGTTTGCACAATCCCAGGAGATCAGTGGTTATAGAAATACTCAAACCAGATCACATTTTCCCCATTCTGATGTTTAATATAAGCATTATCCAAAGTTGCTGGCCTGTATTTGTATGATTTTTGCATTACACTGCTGTCACACAACTGATTATTTAGATATTGCAAGAGTGGATGTACAGATGTTACTAAAAAAAGTGCTCAGTGAGGGTACACCGATCAGCCATAACATTAAAACTACCTCCTTGTATCTGCACTCTTTTTCCATTTCATCAGCTCCACTGACCATACAGGTTCACTTTGTAGTTTTACAGATAGAGCCTGTAGTCCATCTGTTTTCTGCAGACTTTGTTAGCCCCCAGTGACCCTGCACTGCAGTGACCCTGATGTGGTGGTGGTGTGTTAGTGTGTGTTGTACTGGTATGATTAGACTAGACACTGCAGTGCTTCTGAAGGTTTTAAACACTGTGTCCACGCAAAGTCCACTCTGTTAGACACACCTACCTAGTTGCTCCACCTTGTAGATATAAAGTCAGGGACAGTAGCTCATCTGTTGCTACACAATTATTAGCACAACACACACTAACACACCACCACCACATCAGGGTCACTGCAGTACTGACAATCATCCACCACCCAGATAATACCTGCTCTGTGGTGGTCCTGTGGGGTCCTGACCACTGAAGAACAGCATAAAAGGGGGCAAATAAAGTCTGCAGAAGAACAGACGGACTACTGGCTCTATCTGTAAAACTTCAGAGTGTACCTCTGTGTCAGTGGAGCTGATAAAATGGACAAAGAGTGCAGATACAAGGAGGTGGTTTTAATGTTAGGGCTGATCAGTATATATACCATGTATTAATAGTAGCTGTAGTAGCTACTTCTTCTTCTTCTTCTTATTATTATTATTATTATTATTTGGTGCCCTGGTAGCATTGGTCCTTTTCTTTTCTTTTTCTAACATTTGAAAACGATTTAATCTAAGCTTGTGTGTCTATTGTCCTGAACTTCTGGCAACATTTTATAGTGTGTCAGTTTGCATGAATGATCGTGTGGTTAGAGTAGAAAGAGAAGCTATACAGTACAGTACAGCCTGCAAATGTTTTGGATGCAGACAATTTTAGGCTGATTATAGATGCCTGTTATATTTCAGTTCTCTAACACTGAGTGGCTTCATTTAAAAAAATCACAGAGAATTGTTCCTTTAAAATAAACACCACTTTCTTTGGATGGACTTGGTTTTGTACATCTGCCAAGCAAACTGAAATGATGGTGTTAAATAATTAAGAAGCATTGTCACCACTCGGCAGCTGCCACGTGTAACCTTCTCACTTTGGCAGAATTTATAGTTGTCCCTTAAAATGTTGCTTTTGCTCTTCTGTCTTTCTCACTCTCAGTACTGGCCATTATAAATATTTGAGCAGAAAATTTAAGACTGACTCACTCCATTCACTCCATTTTTTTTTAAACATTTTATTAACAGACAACTGTGGAACTGATCACCTAATATTTCAGCCTCTGTGCCATTTTACTTGCTGGAATAAATAATTGAGCAAATCATGTGAGCCAGAAAATGTGACATTCTGTTGAAATATGCCCATTATGGGGCTGAAAATTGAGTAGTAAATGCATCTAATTGAAAATCGAGCAACGCTTTTTATGGTTCTGTAAGTCTGAAAATCAGTTCGTCAAAAAATCTAACGCATTGGTTTCATTCTCAAAATGAATTTCAGTGGGAAAATAGTTTGAAGCATTTCTCTTTATTTTACCAAATTGTGCATTTCAGAAGTGAAACGAGAAGAGAAATTCACTAGATCGTGCCAGAACAAAAATAGCTAATCAGTGTTAAAATGTTAAGATTGGAGTGTTTCCACAGAGGCTTCAGAAATGAGCCAACAAACAGTCCATGCAATGTCTGAAAGCCCCCAGAATAGGATATTTTGTACAGAGAAAGCAGCATTATCACAACACATAAAGGCTACGTCAGCACTGATGTGTGCATGTGTGTGTGTGGTGTGTGTGTGTGTGTGTGTGCAGTGAGGTGAATGCAGATGATTATAAATGTGTGTCTAAGCATTTTACATTTCTATATTACAGTGCCTACATGAATAAACACCACATCAGACTACATCATGATAAATGAATAAATCCTAATTATTACATTTCCTTAGACAAAAAAAAATTATTTTATATGGTGACCATCATGTAATCACACTGACATTGTATTCAGTTTCAGAAAGAACTGCAAAACGAGCGCAACATTTAAACTCGATAAATAGAATAAAATCAATGGGAAGTTTTAAGTAGGCCAAGATAGCGCAGCGTCATTAGACTGCAAGGGGGACAGTCGACTATCTACGGAATAAACACTCAATTAATTATGCTATTTTCAGACATCGCAGACAAAATGCCTGGTACTTAATGACAAAAAAAAATTCTGTGGTCTCAAACCACATTATTGCGAAACAATATTCCTTTGTGAGACAAACCACACCAGAATTTCCATTTCCATCCAGCTTATATATGGGAAAGCAGCGAAGTCCGACTCCCAGTGTGTGCTGAGCAGCACAGAGAAACTTGGGCTTTGTGCACACTTTTCTATTCACAGCATCTAAATGGAAGAGCGCATACGATCTAAGCATAAAGCTGTTAAAAGAGCTGACATTGATAGAAGTGCTCTAAGACAAAGTCTACACCAATTGATCAGCCAGTGAGCTGCAACTCAACACATACACACATCTAAAGAGTTGCAAGAAAACACTGCGGTTGGGGGACGTGCTAGGAAAATGAAGCATAAAGCCAGAGTCGTTATAAATGGTGTGATCTGAATTATTCTTTTCTAATGCTAATCACAAAACAAAATATTGCTTGTGTATTATTTATTTATTTATTTGCATTTTCAGATACATGGATAACGGGCGTAGTCATGTTTACAGCGTACACATGAACCGAAGTGTTTCAACACAGGCTTCGTGATGACTTGATGCTTTTTTTTTTTTCAGGACGTGCTTTTGCCTTTTGTCTTGTGGTTGCGACATACAGAAATGTGCATGTGGAGACAACCTGCAAATGAAATCTGCCTTCCATCCAAACAGAAATTGTATGTCATGTCTTCAGCTAAAATGGAAATGAAAAACGTGACAGCCCGAACAAGTTTTTTTTTTCGCCCTTCTTCTTCTGCTCATTCTTGGTTGTTTTTTGTCTTTGCTGAATGGTTTAAAAGTCTGGGTTTTGTGCATGTGTGTGTGTGTATGATTTAGACATCTGCATAACCTCAAACTATACGTTTCCCCTTGTCAAAGACACGCCACAGAAAAATCCTAGACTGCCATGCGGAGCGGTATGAAAAAGGAAAACATTAAAAAAAAAAAGCCAGCTCAGGCAAACAGAGAGCTTTGCTGATTTTTAAACAGGCATGGATATGTTAGTATGTGTGTCTGACATGGAACTTTTGCCAAAATGGTTAGATTATGAAAAAAATGCTAGTTTCTGGAGTCACTACATACCTGTCATCACATTAAATAGTGTAATGGTCCTGCCGTGAGATGGCCAGTACGTAGGGAGCTGTCGGATCTGACTGAGAATAATTCACATTTTGTGTTACAAAGTAGAGAAAAACAGAAATATGTCAAATGTGATTACCTCATTCGTGGGAAGTTTGTGTGTGTGTGTGTGTGTGTGTACATGGGCGCAAGCCTGGGAGGGCTACAGCTTTTGGAGGACATGTAGAGAGAGTAGTCGAGTGAAAGGGAGGGGATAAAATATATATACATTATTAACTTCATCACGTGTTCCCGGTTTCTTAGGGACTTATTATTCTGGGCCGCTTTAATGAATAACACTAGAGAGGACAGATGAGTGGGTGATTTATGGAGTGAGAGCGGAGACCACCACCATCTGGTTTAGCCCAGTACTACATCATAACACAGCTTCGTTCCCGCTGTCCGATTAGAAAACTGCACACAGCCGCATAGGACCTCCGCTTCAGCCTGGTTTAGCAGCCCATGAGGTCCTCGGTTTGCCTTGATCTGTACAGATCTCTCTCTCTCTCTTTCTCTTGCTCGCTCTCTCTCTCTCTCACACACACACACATATACTATCTATTTCTTATCTGTGTTTTGTTTTGCAAAGCTTGCTTTGCAGCAGTGAGCGTGTGACGACTACCATTATTACTTTATAAGCCAATATTCCTTGGGTTTTTTTGTTTTTTTGGTTTTGGTTTTTGCTTTCTGTGGTGTTGTCATGGTTTTTTTTGCTGACATGAGCTGCCCTGCTTTATACAGCCTTAAAAAGATCATTTCTTTAGCTTCTCTGGCACTGTGCTATATCTCTCTCTCGTCATACCCTTTTTACTTATTCCTAGGCCAACATTGCTCCAATTTCTGCCCTTTTTTTGCCCTTTATTCCTTTACTTTTTGTTGCCGATATGATTTCGCCTTCCTTTGATAAGGCTAATTCGAATTCCACCGCATTGGGCTAGATCACTCTTGGTACCCTTTTTAGCCCGTTCTAGGCACCCTTCATGCCCTTTTCTTCCCTTTTTGCTATTTTTATACCTCATTGTGTTGTTCTCTTTGCCACTATGAATTGCCCTGCTTTCTAGATGATCAGAATGGCCTTCTCATTCAAATTCTCTGGCACCGCACTAAATCTCTTCTTACCCTTTTTAGTTATTCCTAGGCCAACCTTTTTATGCTTTTTTTTTTATTTGTTTGTTTCTTGTGTTGTTCTTTTTGCCAAAATGAGTTGCCCTGCTTTTCATATGATTGGAATGGCTGTCTGAATTAAATTCCCTGGGCCTGCCCCAAATCTCATTTCTTCCCCTCTTTACTACCTCCTAGGACAGCCTTTTTCCCTTTTTTGTTTCTTGCGGCGCAATTTCGTTTTCCGATGTGTTGTCCTACTTTTTATACTGCTACAATGCCCATCTCATTCAAATTCCCTGGCACTGTACCAAACCTTTCTTTCTGCACTTTTTAGCTCCTCTAAGGCGAACAATTCTCCCCCTTTTTTGGGGACCTTTATCCATGTACTTTCATGTCTTCTGGTCTCCTGTTGGCTAATATAAGTTGTTCTGATTTTCAAATTATTGCAACGGTCGTCTCTTTCAAATTTTCTGCCATCGGAAAAAAAATGTTCTTGTTTACCTCTGTTTGTAGCAGACAGAAAGAAAGGTGCATCTTGAAAAATATGCCACAGTCCGCTTTCACCTGTCACTTGGAGCATTCTTGCCAAAGTCAGTCGCTTCATTGAGTGAAAGCAGTCTCGAGTCGTGCAGCGGTAGCTCAGCTATCCTTGCCTTTCAAAATTGCAGCAAGAACTGAGCTCTTTTGGGGGAGGTGAGGCAATATCTGAGGTTGTCAAGTCCATTTACAGAGCAGAATGATTTGTGCTTGCATTCTCTTTTTCTCTCTCTTTCATTTCTTGGAGAGGAGCAATAGGTGGTGATTGGGGAGGTAAAGGGGAGCCTCAATACACAATGGGGGTTTTAGCCATTTGCTGCTATTCTTTTTAGCAAACTCAAAGGCATGCTAAGATGTCTTGCTCGGCCCGTCCATGGCAAATAACTACGGAATCTTTCACCATCCAAGCTTGCAGAAAAGCCTAATCCTGAATTAATTAAACTGATAATGCTGCTGCAACAAATGAAGACTGATGTTTGCTTCTGTAATGACTTTTCGTGGGCCCTTATAAATTGCTGTGCCATTCCACCATAATGCGAAGATTAATTTGAGAATTCGTTCCACCATCGCTGTTTTTCAATAGCTGTACCAGTGAGTGCTGGCTATAAAATGGCTACATTCATGCCTAAAGGCTACTTATCCTTATTAACGTTTGTGCACTGCATTCCAAAATTTGGACATTTTATAATACCCACCCTGCAGCAAAACAGATTTTTCATTTGCTTCCCAGGAATTGACAGAAGCAAGCAAAACCTGTTTGCACAAGGAGCACACTGTAAGATTCTCATTAAATGTTTTGGAAAAACAAGCTCCCTATTGATGTTTCCTGTCATTTTGGGTCAGTTCATACTTTGTAACATAAAACCCATTTGCAGTTGTTTTTCAGGCTCTTTGATATTTCCCAAGGACCCTGCCAACTGCTCACCAAATGTCCCGCACGCCATTGCATGTCCAATCTGTAGATGACAGCTTAACTATTTCTTTTGCTCCACCGGGGTCTCCTGTGGTCGCTAAGGGCTATGTAAGCCGCAGGATTTGACGGCGAACACGTCGGACGAAAACTTTGCCGGTGAGCCTGGCAAATGTTTATCAACACAGTCTAAGGTTATGCCTTGTGATAATCTCTTACAAAAAGTCTCAGTGCTTTGCAGCTGATTGAGGGGGTAAGATAGTATGCACGGAAGCAGCTGTTTCTGTCTTTGTTAAAAGAAAGACGGCGAAAGGGAGGTGCATGAGTCCCACACCTGTAACATGTCATTTAGAGTCTGTCATCACAAACCCGTCTCATTAATCATATTTGGAAAACCATTAATCTTGCGCCTGAGTGTGAGAGAAACTGCTGAAAGAGCTATGGAGAGCGATCTCTTTATTAGAATTAATATTTATGTTTTAAATAATAATAATAACAGGCATTATTTTTTTATTATAACGATAATAATAATTATAATAATAATAATAATAATTATTATTATTATTATTATTATTATTATTATTATTACACAAATGAATGCAAGAGTAACTGCTGAAAGAGCTACAGAGAAATCTCTGTATTAGAATTAGCATTTATTTTTTTATAATAATAATATTAATAATAATAATAATAATAATAGGCGTTTGTTTTATATAATAATAATAATAATAATAATAATAATAATAAATATTATTATTATTATTATAAATGTTATTATTATTATAATTATAATTATAATTATTATTATTGTTATTATTATTATTATTATTATTATTATTACTGCACAAATCAGACACATATACCATTAAACTTGCTCCTGAATGCAAAAGTATCTGCTGAAAGAGCTACAGAGAACAATCTCTGTGTCTGTCTCTGTGTCTGATTTGTGCAGCAATAATAATAATAATAATAATTATTATTATTATTATTATTATTATTATTATTATTATTATTATTTAAAACATAAATTATATAAGTTAACATTAATTATAAAATTAATTAAAAACATAAATTTATTATTATTATTATTATTATTATATTTTTATTATTATTATTATTATATTTTTATTATTATTACTGCACAAATCAGACACATAAACCATTAATCTTGCTCCTGAATGTGAGAGTAACTGCTGAAAGAGCTACAGAGAACACTTCTCTTTATTAGAATTGCCATTTATTTTTTTTAAGAATAATAATAATAATTATAATAATAATGTTTTATTCTTTTTATTATTATTACACAAATCTGACACATAAACACGTTAAGCTTTCCCCTGAGTGAAAAGAGAAAAGAGCCTGAACCACAGAGAATTATTTACAATTATTTTTAAATACTTCTAATTGATTGGGTTTAAACTTAGAATAATGTTTTTTCCCTGACCAAAATCATATTCTCCCATGCCTTATGAATATAATACTTCACATTTACACCCATATTTTAAGCAGTATGGACCAGAACACAGCTATTCAAATCATTCAGCTTAAATGAACACTTACAGCGTACACTGATGGGCATAATTGCCTAGTGTACCTCAGAGAACTGTTTAACACTGTAGGTATTATATTAGCGCAGGTAATTTTGCTGTGTAGCAACAGGGAACGAGAAGCACCTCACTATTGCTGGGAGGCACTCCTGTAGTTTATCTAATGGAGCCTTAGTGCAATAATCCTAGAGTAAATCTCTTTCCCAAAGGATTATTACTATTCAGAGGGCTTGACCCTGGAGATCTACAGCGAAAAAGTATCAGGATTTCAGACATACCTGGAACGGACAACGCCAAAGTGTGTCACTGTTTCATCTCAGATGCTGGTTAATCTAATAAAGTGTAATAAATTGGTCAGGTGTATTCAAGTCAGTGTTTGTATACTGGCCTATCTGAGTCAGTGATCTTCAGTTGCCTTCATTATTCCTGGCAACTAATGAAGTTAGATCCTCTACTCCTTCACTTTATTGTCTCTTCCCTTTCGTGAATGTGGGGAACAGCTAAAAGGGGGAGAGTAATATTGCTCCGGCTGGGTAAATATTTCCCTTCATAATTCAAACCTTATCTCGACTCCCATAACAAAGTAATCTCTGCTCGGCGGTTCAGAAGGAAAACAGAAGGGTCCTGTCTCTGAAGTAATAAAACCATGTTTGGTGCGGTTTGCTACATGTCACTATTTGTACTCTAGTATCAAATGAACAATGAAATCCTCCTAAAAGCTAGCCGCTACATTGTTATCAGGTTTTTGTTTTGTATTAAAAAGATATGATTGTATCCCAAAAGTTGTTTGTTTGAAGTGTTCAGTGACCTTCTTTAATCTCGCATGTTGAAATCCAGAGTTCAGATGGTCATCTTGCAAAAGTGAAGTTTCTTAAATCCTTGAAAGACGTTGGTGGCCTGCTATCCTCCAGGGCTGAAAGAGGACTTAAACGGAATAACAAATATCCCGGTATGGTTCCCTCCACACATCAGGCCATCGTGACCCTTCTCAGGACCCTCCAAGGCGAGCAGGAAGTGGGCACACGAGGAGTTGGCCCTCAGCATTCAGGTGACCAGGAAATGCCTGGCCAGTGTTTGTGACCATCTGTCCACCACAGTGGAGCTGAGTAACAGCAGAGCAGCCTGGACACATAATGAGAGCTGTGTTCAGCTCATTTACTTTGTGATTTTCTGGCAGCCGAGGCCCCGATTCTGTTGGAAAAGCTGTCAGATGGGATATATCAAGCAGAAAAAATGAGAGAAATATGGGAGCATGTAATTACAACCTGCTCCTTGTTACAGAATGTTAAGTTGAAAAGCGTGTTTGCTTTTAAGTGTCAACGAAGAACAATTCAGAGGCACTGTTTAGTTTCGGACAATAATTACTTATCAACAAAAACATGGGGGATTTGTTGTGCTTGATTTTATACTACAACACTTTTTCCTGCTGTAAGTGCCAACAGTAGCAGCATGACACTAGCAGGCCTTGGAGAGTGTATAACAGTGTGTGAGTTGACCTTCAGGTTATTTATTTTAGTTTGCTTTTTCGAAACTCTCAGTGCATCATGGATGTTGACTTCTTTTGAGTAACATAATGACTAGTATCTGATGACTTTAGACATCACCTGTCACTGTGTCCTAAGAGGCTCTAGCCACTGTTCAAAAGTAACATCCCTGCTGTGCGTGACATAAAGCCATTTGAACTTCATTTGATGTCTGGATGGGAAAAGGGGCACCAACACTTTTATTAAACAGTATATCAGCTGCCACTCGCTTGATCACTTGAGCAGTTTTGCTGAAAACAATCCCCAGTCTCGCCAGTTCTCAAAGGTTAATGAGAAGAGTTGGGCTGGATGGGACTTGCAGCTGGGATGTTCTCAGGTTCTCTCTTACTATTTTTTGTTCTGGGCTCACAGCATATTCTTTTTCTTTTCTTCGTCTTGTATCTTTCCGTGTCTCTGTATGGGGTGTGACAGCCCATGACCCGTCCACATCCCCGTGGCCCTCGCAGCAGGACATCTCACGGTTGGACGCGGCTGGCCGTGTCTCCAAACACCCTGTCTGTGTGTGGGTGGGGGATAGCGTTTGTTTTACCGGACTTGTGGGAGGCAAAGAACAAGTCAACTAGGGTCAAGGGAATATGAGTCAATTCTGTACTAAGACCTGCATAGCTGAACATCTGGACAAAGGCACAGCTGGATCAAATGGTCTGTTTACCTTAGAACTCAATGTGTGGGATGTACACCAAGTCTTGAATGGGATATTATCTGGTAAAGGCTTTCAGCAAAAGAAACTCCATTCAATTTTAGTTCTGTAGCGGGTTTAACAATACACACACATTGTCATGTAAACCTGGATGTAATATGTAATATGTCTGATGAGCAAGAAAGAGTTAACAGTGGAAAGGGGATGACATGAGGTACAAACCTTGAGAGTCACCAGACTTCTAGCAAAAAGGAATTATATTACAGTGTAAAGCTGTAGGAATGTAAAAGCAAATATTACTGTCTCGAACGGCTGATCAGTATGAACATATTGTGAATAGGAGTGCTATTATAAGTACATTCTTTATGGTTATGAAACCAAGCATATGTCGTTTCTACACAGATATGGGCAGCTGTGTTCCTGAATTTCCAGCAGGTCTCTGCCGGCATTCCTGGCATTGTAATCAGGATTTTAAAATCCTCTCTCTCTCTCTCGTTGCCTTGATCAGACCTCGTGCTATTTTTACCAACACAAGAGGCTCTTGAGCTGTTTTTCTTTGATTGCAAAAGAAAACCTACTTCTTTCTCGAACTGCCTGATAACCTCCCTAGACTGCAGCTTAAGCTGCCCTGACGGCTAGAAAATATCACCTCCTTCGACATTATTACCGGTGTGATCATTAACAAACGGCTGGTGCTTTGCTATCTAATATGAAATAATTTAAGTGTTTGTTAGATCAACACTTTGTGTAAATTATAAACTTGATCACTTTCAGGTTGTTTATAAAGGCTGTTTTTCATGACGTCTCTCTGGTGTCGGCTTAATTGATACGGCAGGCTGTCTGACCGTAGAGCCGGAGACAAGAGGGCATAAAAGATGGCTGCCTGGGTGCTCAAATGGAGACAGAACCTTTTTTTGCCGTTAGCGGCTGGGAGGCCACCTGGCTGTCTCGGCGCTGTCGCAACTACTGAAGACTTGAGCATGTGTTCTTCTTTTTCCCCTCCTAAGCACGTACATAATACGTACATAATACATTTTAGAGCTGCCCTTCTTCTGGGTATCATGAGTGTTATTTATGACTTCTTTTTGCACAGTGCACCCCAGAGCTTTTGACTTAAACACAGGTTAAATTTTGAGTAGCAGCAGAAGGGGATTTACTCTGAAAAAGGATGAGATCAGTTCAATCAGTGTCAGTGTATGTTGTGATATAGCTTGATTTTCCATGAAAATGTGATGATGTTTATAGATTAAATGACTGTCGAGGTTTGTCTGTTTCAGCTTCAGTGTTTACTATGATCTGCACCAAAGATGGGTCTGTATCTGAGAGTTACGTTAATACCATTCAGTATAAAAGAAAAAACATGGCTGTAATAGCTTTCTTTGGAGTTGCTAAAGACAATTACCATATATAAGCATCAATCTGTCTCATTACCCAGAAGACGGGCAGCTCTGAAACATTCAGTTCGAATTTTGCTCATTGCTTGTTCAGACAAAAAATTAATCAAAATAAATGAGTATATGCTATTATTTCATTCATTCATTCATTTTCTTGACCGCTTATTCCTGTTCAGGGTCACGGGAGAGCCGGTGCCTAGCCGGCAGCTT
>JAOVYV010000004.1:18376027-18391493 GCA_025674545.1 Hassar affinis | reverse complement strand
TGGTCCAATTTAGCCATGAAACCTCCCACACTAAAATGACAGGTGTTTCAGTTTCATTGTCTAACCCCTGTATATAGATTATATGACAGATTATTATAAAATCCTTTGGATGCTGCGGATTTTACGAACCAGTCAAAAATAAGCCTAAACAATTTAGTTAGTATTCAGATATTGATGGAATTTCCCAGGATGTGACAGTAGACGTCAGCAAAGTTGTAAAAAAAAAAGTTAATAAACAGAACTTTATAAACTGTGAAATTTACCCAACTGCAGTAATCAGTGGGTATTTTCATAACCCGTGTCAGCATGAACAGAGATCAGTCGAGTGAATAGATGATGATAATGAGGCTCTAAATGCCAAGAGTTACTTTTATCTCAGGCGATTAGACAGAGACTGATATGGAAGATGCTGATAATCAAAGTGGTAACTCAGTTAGACTTTTCCATAAATAGATTAAGTTACAAATGTAGCAATAAAAAGTGATTTTTCTCCATTTTCACTAGAAAGTGCTATAACTTCACTTGTGATTGACAGGTGTGCAAATAAGACACCCCTGTCTGCTCAGGAAAGCCTAGTTTTCAGAATTATATACAGCAGAAAAGATCAAGAAGGCACAAAAGTCTGTCAGCACTGCTGCTTATGTGTATGTGTGTAAATGTGGACAAAATAATTGACATGCAATTGACGTGGCTATCTTTAGTTCCCGGAAGGTCACCGACAATTTGTTTTTCTATTTCACTGACAGAATGTAAGGACACAAAGAACTGCTCTTAAAAAGCGCTTATAGCCGCTTTAACTTGCAATCTAATTATCTGAATAATAACTGCTACTGTTTTACTGTGAACAAACTATCTTCTCACCACTGTCATAGCTGATAAGTTGGTTTATAATACTTTACCTTTCTTTGTTTGGTAGCATCTAACTTCACAAGCCAATAAGAAGCCACTTTTGGTTTATGATATTTCCAGTTGTTTAAAATCTGCGGGTGACAAAAAAAAAGCATTACATTCATTTTCTGACAAAAGACAACATTTCTGTCCCATTAAGTATGCATTTCCCATTAAGTTGCCCATATTCAGTGCATTTTTTTCCCCTCAGGCATTTCGTAAGTATGGCCCTGCTAAGTTGTTTTTACATTATTTGAACTGTTTTTTACTACTGTGAAATAAAATCAATGCCTCTCTGCAACACATGCATAAACAAAGACAAATCTTGACACAAACAGACCACGCAGCGTTCTTTTTTCCTCTTTCTCTCCGCAGCGAGACGCTTCACACTTAATTGTTTCCTTTATTCATTTTTAACTAGTTCATAGATCAATCTTGATGTATGGCTACACGGAGATTATCAATTTTGAACAGGCAAATCTTTGTCTGTGTGCTCGTGCGCTCATCAGCACGCCTCGTCCCTGCGTTACTGAGCTAATATTCTGTTTATGTTCTCTAGTGGACTTGCAAGTCAAGACGAATCTCTGGCTCGTTCCTGCGCAGAGGAAACGAACCGTGGACATGGGTACAATGAAGGATGATGGCAGAGCACTCAGGCATTGATATGGTCATAAACCTTAAATTCATCTTCGTGGATAAATCATTAATAATTCATTTAGGCTTACATCTGCTCCATACTAATCAGGAGGCCATAAATTACACTGTTGCACACAGATATCTAAATGACAGTGTTCCACTTTCTAATGTACAACAGATTTTTGGAGTTTTTGTAAATGCTGTTCATGGACTCAAGGTACTCGTACTGAATTATTACTAATTATTACGTTTTTTTTTAATTGCATTACATGAGAGACACAATAAGCACAAAACTTGCAAACATTTGTAAAAATTTTCTCATTCAAAGTGCAAGTGAAAAAATGTTATAATATTGGAAAGGGTCTCAAACAGGTGCTGCTGCCCAGCTGCGTTTTCCATGGTGACGGCTAATAGCTCTCATTAACCATACAGGTGGACGGCTAATGACACTATGTACAAAGTGAGACAGAGTGAAAAAGAGGGAGAGAGAGAAAGAGAGAGAGAGAGAGAGGACGGCAGTTCTACAGGCAGTACTCTCCACAAATGAGCTGGGGAAACAACGGAGAGCAGCATACTAACTCACCTCGTCCAGCACGGCCTCTGCCTCCTCTTCGCTCTTCCCTGGGAATCGGATACGCAACTCCCCCAGCGCGGCCAGCGTCTGCCTCGTCAGCTCCGCCTCCTGCTCCTTGCTCCTCGCGTTCAGCAGGGACTCTCCCTGTAGCGCACGCACACACAAACACACACACAACGCAATGAAGATGAATTAGCGTACGCTTCCTTTTTTCCTTCCGTCATCAGCTTTTCCCTTCCTCGCCGCTCTCTGCAGGCCTGGAGAGCAAGGCAAGGCGAGGATGCCACAATTAGAGTGGCACAGCCGCAAGCTATTGCTTGCCGGCTCCAGCCTAGATCCCAGAGGTACCCGCTGTGCCAGATGAGCCCAGGTGACTGGAGGTTGGCTCAGCATGTCAGAACTGTCAGATTGTGAGACGGAGTGTAAAAGTGCCAGTGCTGTTCTGACTGTGGGACATCTTAACACTCGTTACAAAGAGTGCTTAAAGAGAGGAGCACCGCTGAGTTGAGGGAGTTTAGGGGCTAGTCAGATTAGCATAAAAAAGAGAGAAAGTGTGAGCTGGGGCACATGTGAGAGGCAGCAAATGAGGTGTGTGTTAAGGGATATGCATGTGTTACAATGTGGAGAAGATGGAGCAGTGGAGCATAGTCTGACATGTTTATGAACACATTTATGTGGGTGCCCCATGTCACACAGACATTCATAAGGCAGCAAGGCAACTGGCTCCAGTCTGCACTACATGCATACATTACATACTATTGACCCTCATTCAAACTTTACCTGCTTCACATATTAATAATAGCAGGTAAATAAATTCATCATACCGTACACTGTATACATACTGTACGTAACTTAGGTTTGCAGCTCATGGCAGTGGATTAAATAACTGTGAATATATTGTAGTCTGGTATGGGAAAGCAGAAATGCTTGTGTATGTGTGTGTGTGTGTGTGTGTGTGTGTGTGTTTCTTACACTTGCCATGGTGGAGTGGATAGTGCCCAGGCTGCTGCTGTGGGGCATTCTGTGGGCAGAGCTGTTGCGGCTGAGAGAGTGTGAGCGCAGAGCTGTGTGGGGTCGAACCAACGATGTTGGCGGAGCCAAAGGTCCTGCATGGGCTGATGCCACACCACTGCTTCCCATCTGTGCCAGACTCTTATTTGAGGTGCCTCTACTGTCACTGCTGGGTGACTGTCCACTCAAAGAAGAGATGGAGCGCGGGCATGAGACAGAGCGTCGGATCAGACCTGATAGTCCTGGTGAGGATACCGAGCCCAGTTTCTCTGGTTTAGGAGAAGGCTTCCAGTGCACACGGCCTGAGCGAGAGGATAAAAGAAAGCTTCTTTAAACATTGCATTTCATCAGAAGATGCCAGAATTAAGTGTTTGAACTAAACAAGTGAGCTCAGATAGAAATGACTAGACTCTTAGATACACACAAAAGCCCTGACAGGTCTGTATTGAGGCGCAAATGAAGTCAGAATTCCCCCTCCCTGACAACAAACACAGAATAACTGTGGCTTCCATTAATCACAAAGGCATGTGCTGGTCTTAGTGGCCTGGCTCTGCAGTTTTCGGATTAGAGCCGCAGCAGCTTTTGCCCACACGCGCACCGAAGTGTTGAACGACCTCCAGCTTGTCCACAGGCCAGCCGGCCTCGGTGTTCTGCCTGCGAGTCTTGAGGGAAGGAAGTTGCCAAGTCGTGCGCATTATAGGGGCTTAGCTTAGGCCACCCCCAGATGGAGTGTCAAAGTCACTCCAGCCTCAGCGACTCACTCACCCCTCAAACTTCAGCCAAATCACGGCTTTGTCCTTCATTCCAAAGCTAATGGAAAAACTGGAGGGTTTGACCGCTTGCTCAAGCAAAAAAGAATCTTTAAACAATCCGCTCTGGCCCTGTGGCACTTCAATACATGCTGGCATGGTGTGATAGCAAGACCTGGGGCATGGAAGGAGAAAGGCAGGTGAAGAAAAAATTATAGGTGTAAGGAACTATATGTTTGTTGACCCCAAGGAAGTTTGAAGCATTTCTATTTGGAAAGAATAGGGTTTGTTTGCTCTTTTTTCAAGGTAAACCAAAAGCCCCTCTTTTGAGGATCTCCCTGAATTGCTCCTCACCCAAGCTGAGACCATAACCTCCTTACAGACTAGTGGACTGAAACACATCAAAAAAGCTCATTAAAGCCACTGCGTATGGGAGCCGAGAGAGCTCTCAAGCTATCACCCACTACTGCCAGCCAGTCAAATTAAGAGCCTCTGGACTGCACCATCAGATCCTTGTGACCCTAATTAAAAAAGATGGATTCTGACTGTTTCTTGTATTAATTAGGTAAACAAATGCATTAAACTAGATTTACATCTGTAATTTGGGGTTAGCGCTGGAGCTGACACCACTAGATTGCATAATTGTGTCTAGATTTGGTCTGGCTGGGAAGAAAAGCTTGAGGGTGTCTACGTCTGTCTGTGACAATGGCAGAAGTTTGTTTAAGTAATTAAGAAGCCTTCATGGTTGTATGAAAAGCATCAAGGGAATGATTTCCTATCTCGGGCTGTGATATAAAAGAAGGGGAATGAGTGCAGCATGGTGGAGACTGTCCTAACTGGTCCCAGATGAGTACTAATAAAGAATCATTTCCTTCACAGACTTACTGGAACGCTCAGAGGCTTTCTGTCTGCTTTCCCCAACCTCAATTGAGACCTTCTTCTCCTGAAGGTCGTTGGTGCTCTCATCCTCTTCATCTGTGTTTGAGCCTGACGTTCTGCTACTGTTGCAGCTGCCTGAGCTGTCTTCATAGTCCCTGTGCCTCCTGGGCATCTGGGCGCTCTCGGGCATGGAGGACAAGGCCTGCGGAGACAGATAGACATGTCCAACCCAATGATGTCCAGTGACATTGGGGAGGAAAAGACAATGTTAGACAGAGTCAGCGCCTTGGCGGATATAGCCTTCATCCTGACTCCAATTAGCATTTGTCATCAGCAGTAGCTAAGGTGACATGAGTGGAGAGAGTAGGTGGAGAAAGTGATGGGAAAAGGAGGGGGAGTAGAATTGTGACACAGCCCTTGGTGTGCACCTTGATGACAAGTACAGTGTAGACCCACCTGTGATTAATGTCACAGCTGAGATGCGTTAATTCTGTATAAGTAACTCTGCCCGGATACCACCTTTCACTGCTAAGCATTTGGGAATATTAATTCATCATTTCCTTCCAAGAAAGAAAGATTAGGGAGCAGAGTTAATTGAAGTAAATGCCTGTCCTGTGCTCAGGAAGGAGCACGCTGTTAGCATTAATAAAGCATTCACATCAGTTATTCAACAGCTAATTTAGCTCGGCTTTCTCTTGCAAAATTAACACTTAGGAAGCTATTGCGAGCACAGGTTTAAACAAATCAATTAGAGAAAGAGGGAGACGGAGACTTAAGAGACGGAGACGAAGTCAAACATCTATCTCCGTTTGATTGTGCTGCTCTCTATGGCATATTTAAGTGGGAATGCTTAAAACTGAATCCCGCAGTATTTCAACTGCTTCATTTCTGCCCTGATTTTTCCAGATGGCCCATAATGTGCCCCTGGGAGTCTGCCTATCCATCAGATCATTGAGCGCTGTGGGCTCATGGGTTATCAAGGAAGAAAAGCATACTCAGAAGTGACAGGCGCAAATTAATTTCAGCTGATGCCAATTGTGTAAGAAAGAATAGTTAGCCCTTTCAGTGCGATGCATTTGAAAAGGCAACTTACCTTCACTCCTCTCTGCCTGGACGTCTTTCCCATCAGCTTCTCATCGTCCAACTCGCACTGCTCCAGCAGATCCAAGATGTCCTCTTCCTATAAACATATGACAGAAATGTCATATTTAATCGCTGGTCATATGATTTTTGTTATGGTGTTTGTTGCCACAAACAAGGCGTTCTACATTAACGTGCCTTTATCGTGGAATAAAGCACTCAACTAGCTAACCACCATTTGTTATTATATTTTGTTAGCTACCACAAATTTATCTTAGTCAATTAGGTTTCTAGGCAACCATATTGGAGCTTTTACTTGCCTGGTTGGCTAGATAAGGAATTAATGATTTGCCTTCCCTTATCACAACAGCAAAATAAACAAAGCAAAATAAACAAAAATACAATGAAATATTATAACTGAGCAAAGGGATTTATTTCTATTATTCCTATTTAAGGGTTTAATGCGGTATACTTTAGGTATGTATATGTGTTTCCAGGATTGCAGTTCCAGTATCATGACAGCAACTCTTATAAATTAATCTCTTTTTATGGTTAATTTTCCACAAGGTTTTTTACTGACAATTTTTACTGGTTGATTGTTTTTTTTTCTTTTTACAGGCAAACATTTTATATATAATAATTATAATTATTATAATTAATATTTAACTTTCAGTGTATAGTTAAGGTCAAAGTGATCTCTTCAGTCAATATGATTGAACACAAAGAAAAAAAGACAACACTTTCTACTTTCTTCTCCCATGACCTTCAGAAAATCCAGACAATACAGCTTCCTGTTGAACAGCAGGAGATGTTAAAAGAACTTACACATTAATGCAAAATTAGATTGGAATCGCAGACTCTGTAGTCCCTCTATACATCAGGAGAGCAGACTCAAAGCACAATTTATATAGTTAGCATGTATAAAAGTAGAACTTAAGGGCTTTTAACATAAAGTGGGGCTGAGATGTGCACAGATTGTACATATAGACTAAATTATGTTTTTTTTAACTTAAGTGATGTACATTTTCTGAAACATCCTTTATAAGAAATATAAAAAAGCTCTTAGGTGAACATTTGTCTCAAGCAAGCTTGGCAGATTAAATTGAGAAACACGCTTGATAGTCATTTTCTTGGCCGCTTATTCCTTTTCAGGGTCACGGGGGAGCCGGTGTCTAGCCGGCCACATAGGGTGCAAAGCAGGAACAACCCTAGACAGGGAGCCAGTCCATCATAGGGTACACACACTCACAAACTCGGGCCACTTTAGAGATGCCAATCAACGTAACGTGCATGTCTTTGGACTGTGGGAGGAAACCGGAGTACCCTGAGTAAACCCACGCGGACACGGGGAGGACATCCCCGTGTCCGGGGGACAGACTCCACACAGAAAGGACCCAGACCACCCCACCCGGGGATCGAACCCGGGACCTTCTTGCTGTGAGGCGACAGTGCTACCCACCGAGCCACTGTGTCGCCCCGGCTTGATATTCCACAAACAAATGCCCTTATTCAGTTCTGTTTCTCACAACATCTATGTATTGTTTCCTAAATCCAGCTTAAAATCCAGTGTTCACGCAAAGAGAAAAAGGCTTTAAAACTGATGCTTCATTTAGAAAGCAGGTTCAGGAGCTCTATCCTGACCCTTACTCAGATAAGCCAGATACACAGATTCCACTCTATAGGAATTGCAAGCTCATCGCACCAAATGTACATAGAAAGGAGCAGGGATGCCCAGATCAAACCAGCCATTCTGATGCATTTTTAACTGTTCCCATTAAAATGCAGAGTATGGATGGGCAATACTTAACAAAACCCAAACCCATCCCAACCCCCCAAACAATGCAGCACAGTGAGGTACCTAAACTGACATATTTGTGTCTTGAAAATCTTCTTCAAACATCAAAATATGTCTGAGAAGGAGCAAGGTACAACGATAACCTCAAGGTGAGTCAAGAATAAAGTCAGAGACCAAAGCGTAATAAGGCAGGCACTCCTTGTATCAAAAAGGCCATGCTGGGTCTTGTTCAGTGTGGCCTGGAAAGCTTTGGACTTGGGCAGCAAGGTCGTGACAGGAAACATGAGGAGGAACCGCAACAGTATCTCGCAACGTTTCCTTTCTTCTCTTGCTATTTTCTAGCTGAAGGGAAATTCTAAAAGTGAAGGAAAGAAGGAGAGAACGAGACACAGAGAGAGCAGAGATAGAAAGGAGGGGGTAAGAGAGAGAATTCTTAGCCAGCTGAGACTCAGGTACATGCCTTCATTCGTTTCAGAGGATTATTCATTTCCTTTTGAAGTGAGGCTGCTCGCCCGGCGAGGAACGTCTGAAAGGCAACCGAGAGGAGGCCCTCATACTTCTCCAAGAGCAGCTTGTCATCTGGGGGGTAAATACGTCTGTAAGCAAAGGGAGGAAGAGAGTAGAGTGAGTGAGGAGTGAGTGAGTGAGGAGAATGCACCTGCTTATCATATTATTTAAACAGTTCACACTCAAATCACGCTTTTGACACCTGCGTTATTATTAAAGTAATGCACTTTTGTTGATATGACTATTAAGGTTTGATGCAGCTGCAGCACAGGTGTTAGAAATAACTTGGCTGAAGACTACACAGAATAATGTTTCGATATGAGAAACACGCCAAGTGCAAACCATCAATTTTATTGATGAAATTTCATGTACTTCATATCTCATGACAATAATCTACATAAACAAAAAAAGGAATGAAAGGAATGATAACCAATATCTATTAAGCTTACATATTTTTGCCTGGTAAATGTTCTGCTAACATTTGAACACACTCTTTACTTAGGAGCTCAGCCAGCTGTGGCATAATCAAGGGCTCAAGTAAAATAAATGCTAAGATCCTTGGATAAAGCTCTAAAATCCATTAAGGCCTGCATATGTGCATTATGGCCAAACTTGTGTAGCAGGAAAAACCTTTTACAGGCGCATGCGCCTTTGACAGTGCTCACCTCGCCTCGTTCATATTGCATATGTTTAAATCTTGGTCTGTCCCACTTATTTCCTGAGCTTTTTTTAGTTTCAGCATCTTTTTGGAGTGTTTTTATTAGGATAGCGATGTAGGGAACAGAAATTACATCAGCTGGAAAACAAGCTATTTGAGAACCAGATTCACTCCCCATGCTTCCTCTGTGCTTTTTAAGTGGTGGCGTTATTCCAAAGCGACTCGTCACAATTACTCATTGAGCAGTGTGATAAATGCTACAGACACTAAATGGCTTTGGCTCCTCTTTGAAGCAGGCTCCCTGTACCTGAACTCCCTTCCAGTAAATGGGAAAAAAGGTTAGCTGGGAGACCCATCTAATGAGGGGCGCCTTAATCAAGTCCCAGTGCCGTTTCCCATTTGGGGGGTCTTCATTAGGCTGCACCAGACGCTCGGCATTCGAGTGTAACAAACAGAGAGCAGCAATGGTAATAAAGCCCAGGGCACTGCCGTGGTGTATAGCAAGCACTTCTTTTAAGCAAAAGAGCATTGGCAATGAGCAAAGGATGAGGTGAAGCCAAACCACCTTCTGAAGCAGGCATCTGCTCATCTGACAGGCGAATATTAAAAATTGATGTTCCCTGTTCTCCATGGCCTTATGTGAAAGAAAAGCTCCTGATACTTTGGCATAACATGCCGCGGGTCTACCTATGTGCATGCTTAAGTGTATGTGCATACCAAGGGGCATTAAATTAAGGTCCTGACTGCTGTCTTTTCTCATTTCAGGCCTCTACAGCTCCATCCCTCCTGTTCTGAACTGGGCCGTTCAGCTCTACTTTCTCTGGTGCTTTACTCTCCTAGGAGCATCCTGCTCCTTAGCTGACCTTATAAATGTAAGAAGCATCCCACAGGAGGAGATGCTCACATGACCTACCTGTAGTTCCCCAGATGACGCTTTTCATACTCCTCCCTGGAGATCTGCTTGCGAACCTGGGCCAGCCTCTCTTTCTAAAACAAAAAAGGTGAGTTCCTCAGAAAGGATCCAACACAACTGGGCTTATTTTGATAAACAACAACAACAGCAGACGTCTGTTTACCCTTAATGAAGTCAAGTATCAGAGGGTGAACAAAGAGCTAAAAGCAAAAAACCCCCTCTCCCTTACACTTGTTAATACTGAGAAGTCGAATCATGATTCATATGGATTTAAGTCCCACGTTCCCATTTTAATACATCAAAAACGGTAATTGTGAAAAGGTCAGATGGTCAATTTGCAGCAGAGCAGCAGGGTGCCTCCAATTATAGTCACTGATCTCTGCTAAACACTAGAACATGATCGCTCGCACACTGAAGCCCCCCCCCTCCACCCATCCCCCCACCCCTCCGACTTGATCCCACGCTCTTACCCTCTTATGCACTTTTCGTCCTGGCCTTTGAAAATACCACCTACCTGCGGCAATTTTACATTCATTCATCACTTCACACAATAAAGCTTGGCCCGAAAGACCAATCAAGAGCTGGAACAGAGCACGTCTTGCTGAACTGCCACTTAAAGTTTGAAATGTATCGCCTCTGTAATTTCTGAACATGAATAATTAAATACTACATTGTCGCCCTGAACTGCCAACGAAGCATTACACATATTCCTGGGGAGAAGTTTCAGGGAAAGTTACTGCGAGAAGAAAAAAAAAGTTATATTATTTTATATGCCTCACCAGCTCTTCTTTCCTCCGCTCCAGGGTGAGGCGCTGCTTTTCCCACTCGGATGAACCTGCGGAAAGTTTCTTCATGGTGCCCTGGCCGTAGAGGCGTCGCTGCGCCTCGGCTTTCTGCTGAGCCAGGTTTCGGCGCTTATCACTAGCTCTGTGAGGAGGAAAAAAAAAATGTAAATGTGACAAAAGGCTACAGATGGCTGCAAACTTAGCAGATTTGCTGTTAAAGCACCCAGCTCTTTTTTTTTTTTATCTTCACTAAGCTTTAATTTGCTGTTGTTCTCCGAATGAATGGTCACAGAATTCTTCAGCTTTTTTAAAAAAGTGCTCTTTACATCCCTAATGCTGGGAGAACGAATTCACAGAATTCACAGAATTCACTGTATTAATATTTCCGAGCGCTAAAGATGTCATGCTAACTTTCCGGGAATGAGGAAGACAGGTCGCTCGGGCGCTGAGGATATACTGCCTGTTTAATGGTGCAATGTGTCGGCTTTCAAGTCGGAATGTCTCTAAGACTGGAAATCCGCAGAGCTGCACTAAACGTCTGCAAAGGCTAGAATGAATTCACTCTGACAGTGGGATCACAATGCATCTTGTTTCGTTTACACTTGAAACACGATCCTGTGAGCCGCAGAGCGCTCGTGTCCTCTTGTGTCCTGATGTAGTGCCAGTGCTGATTTGGAGGGCTATATTTAGGACACCAGAGTCCAAGCTTAGAGGTCAGATATGAGATGATCAATCAGCCTGGACTGTGTTTACTACCTGGGGACTGTTGTCTTTGCTCACACACACACACACACACACACACACACACACACACACACACACACACACACAAAAACAAATGCGGATAAATTCACACACAGTTCTCAGCAAACAGCATACTGTCCTGTAGGCAAGTGATCCATTAATGTATACGGTCAAACAGATAGAATGTTGGAGGCTACGGATCATATTACGCACACCATCCCAATCACTTACAAACACACACAGGAACGCACACAGGCGTGTGCACGAAGGTTAAAAGCTAGTTACACGTACCCGCACGCAACAAGCACGCACAAGCAAGCGTGCATTAAAGTCTTCCACAGACTCTAAAGCCTCAAATAATCAGGATGCTCCTGAAACATCAAAAGACGCTTGATCCTTTAAAGATGAACTCAAGCTAATCGATAAAAATAAAAACGCGCAATAAGCCTGAACGTGAACGCTCAATAAGCCTTTCAGTTAACTTCCTCCTCTCTCTTAAACATGGCTACTGAGAGAGAATGTTGAGTGGATGAAGAAAAAAAAAAAAAAGAAGGAGAGAGTAGAAAGACATTTTACAGCCTACCTGATGTTCAGCAGTTTCAGGGCGTTGAGCAAGACCCCCCTCTTCACGTCATAATCAATCTTCTGATCTGTTCCAAAACTCGGCGCTCGATTGATCTGAAAAATAAATAAATAAATAAATAATAAATAAATAGAAGAGTGGCTCAGTGGGTAGCACCGTCGCCTCACAGCAAGAAGGTTCTGGGTTCCATCCCCGGGTGGGGCGGTCTGGGTCCTTTCTGTGTGGAGTCTGCATGTCCTCTCCGCGTCCGCATGGGTTTACTCCGGGTACTCCGGTTTCCTCCCACAGTCCAAAGACATGCACGTTAGATTGACTGGCGTCTCTAAAGTGGCCCGAGTGTGTGCGAGTGTGCCCTACGATGGATTGGAGCCCTGTCTAGGGTTGTTCCTGCCTTGCGCCCTATGTGGCCAAGCGGCCAAGAAGATGAATGAATGAATAAATAAATAGAAGAGTGTATTTTTGAGGCTACAGCATTTCTTTCTTTGCTACGTTCCCAGGAAACACTGTAGTAGTGAAGGAGAAACTTTCCTAAGGTGCTTAGGGGTAACCTGACCTTTGACTTCATCTCTGCATACATCCTGTCGAGAGTATGAGGACAGCTGTCACTTGAGAGATAACACCAACCTGTCAGTCAGCAGCTCAGCCTCGCTCTTGTCTTTCATTCTGTCTGTTTCTGTCACTTACCTCTTTTACCTCTCGGCATCCTTGTTTATATCTACATGTCATAAGAAACGACTATATCAGGAGACTGTATCGCGTTCTCTGCTAAAAAGGGGTGCCACGGAAGTCAATAACGTCCCCCTCACACACACACACACACACACATACACACACACCACTCTAAAAAAACCTCCAGAATCTTATAATAACCTTCCTTTTCTTTTCAGCAGGTAAACAGTTGTCAAGCCAAAGCTATCCGGTGTTATTTGTAACATGCCAAAATCAATTCTTTGCTCTGTCTCTCCAGATGGCCTGAGAGCTGCTTGGTGTAACAAAAGGACTGAAGGAGTGCACTGATTGAATTGCTGGCCGGTGGAAAAAAAAAGTGAGGTCAAATAACAGAAGAAGTGCCACCTCTCAGCACAAGAGCGTAAGACGCTACCATCTGACACATTCTTCTAGAAAATTCCTCGCAACAGAGTACTGCCGAATGTTTCTCTGCTTCGAGATTTTAAAAAAAATTTTTGCGCACAATCTTTGCGTGTAGGAGCGCAGTGAAATCCGTTCACAGCGTCAACGCCGATTCTCTTAATGCATCTCAGAGCAGTGTGAAAGGAATCCATAAACAGGCTATCGTGCTTTTTTTCTCTCTTTCTCTTCCAACAGGTTTAGTGCATTTCACCGGCTGTGAGTGTTTAAGAGGGTCGCGGGAGCAGCACGGACATGTACGACGGTGGCAGATCGGGACACGGAGTAAAAAAGCTGGTGAAAAGAGCAACCCAGCTGCATCCCTCCTCCTATGCGGCCACGGCTACACAAAGCCTTCCAGTTCCCTGGATAAATCAAGCCCTGGCTGGATGCTAATCCCACAAAGGTGCTTACTGATGTGTGTCCAGCTTAGAAGTGAGCTGTAAGATAATATTTACATCACAACTGAGTGCCAGGCGCAAATAAAAGGAGAGAGGCCCAGCAATGGCGGGCTAAATCAACGAATTTACTGTACCAGATGTAACCTTAGCGGTCTCTCCCTCTCCCCCTCTCTCTCTCTCTCTCTTTCTCTCTCTCTGTGGATGCTTTGAGCTGTGCAACGTTACCCACACTAATGGCTGGTCTGACAAACCAACAAAGAGAGTTCATCAAGTTTGGCAACCCAGGTGTGCCGCACATTTACCATGTCAGGTATAAAGAACGGCTCTTTTTCAACTTATTCTTCTTCTTGTTCATTCGAAATAAATACCCAGTGGATTTCACAGCCGCTCCCAAGGAGTCGTCGTAGTTTTCCAGCCTGACACAGTGCAAGATTGTGTTTGGCAGAGCATTTGAGCGTCTTTGAACTAATTCATAGGCCGCGTTTATCGGTGTGCGATCGGATCGAGCTTGCGAAGAGGAAGCCGAGCAGGTCTGAGATTAGTGACTCCCTGTGGAAAAAAAGAAAACCAACCAAAAACTCAATCGTCTTTGGCGAGGGCCTTGAAGGCCATGTGTGTCGAGGAATTCAAGTTCTGTTAAAATGGTCTGTTTTATGTGTTAAAATAATCGTGTGTTAAAAAAAAGTACGTCATAAAGAATCAGGCAGTGAAGAAAAAAAAAAAATCCCATTCTGCATTTATAAACCCCAGTTCAATTAACGGCACACTTTATGGGTAAACTACACTGACTGAGTCTTTATTTTCCACCTCCCTACCTGAATATACCGCTTTGATGCATAACTAAACTGTCAGTGATCTCAGGGACCGGTGGTGAGAGCAGGAGCTTCAATGATTCAATTTCTCTGCGCGATTAGTCCCACATGCATGAGGCTTTTGGTTGGAGTTTACTTTCATCTACTAGTGGGCTAACGATTTTGATTAGTGTTCTTCGAGCGCAGACGCAGAGTCACAGCGTGAGCTAAATTTTACAAGATCTGATTTGAATATTCCTGTTGAGGAAATCAAGGAAATAAACGCAAGCATAAATTTCGCACGCTCTGACCGCCAAGGACGCAAAACAAATATTTGCGAGGAAGACAAAAACACGCGGAGGAATATTTTAAAAACTTGATATGTGATATTTATCTACAGAAAGATCATCTGTATCTGCGCCCACGCGAGAATAAACAAACACTGCTTTCTTGGATTCTCGAGGAGCAGAAAAACACACGGCGGTGCTGAAATACCGACTGAGAAAAACAGACCAACTGCGGCAATGCAAATCAGAGAGTGGAAAGAGGCGGCCGCTACACCCGGGTGCCCTGCGAAAACCTTTGCGGCTCCCGTTTCACATCGTTATCAATCATTTTTTTGTTCCTTTGCCGCATTTCAAGTGGCTAATTCCAGCGCTGAAACCCTATAGCTGCCGCCTGTGCATTTGAAAGGTCAGGGAGCTGGCCAACCTGCAGCCCTTGAGGTCACCTATACGGTACAGCTAGGAAGGCTTTTACACACACATTTACACACACACTTCAGGACAGAAAAACACACACACGGTCTCTTGGGCTGCACAAACCCATGCTCTGGTGATAAATGGCTGTATGACTGCCATGGCTTTACAGCTGCATTGCCCATCCTTAAGGTGTCTATTTCTTCAGAAAGTATAGTAAAAGTGTAATTTAGCTTTTGTGTGAGTATAGATAAAGACAGACAGATGAATGGATGGCTACTATCATTCTTTAATAAATCTCCCAATGGCACCACATGGGAAAGCTAAACACTGCCATCTAGAGTTATTGAACTCATCATAACGTAGCACAGGCACTTCTAAAAAAGCTGGGGAATGGAACTGATTTGCTTAATGCCACATGCAGACAGAAGAACTATCATACGTAGGAAGGAAGAGCTTATAATATTATGCACTTGTATAAGTTATGCTCACAGTGCTTAATCCTAAATACATCAGGTGTACAAGAATGGGAAAAGTTTTCAGTGTTGCATGTGGGAATTCCTCATTTTCCAGAAAGCATGCAAAATTCCAAAAAACACAATTCTTTACTGTGTTAGAATTGATCAAACCCAGAAATGGTTATGGT
>JAOVYV010000004.1:18285319-18299752 GCA_025674545.1 Hassar affinis | reverse complement strand
CCCCCCCCCCCCCCCCCCCCCAGCATTCTGTGTAAACCCTAGAGATTGTTGTGTGTGACAGTCCCAGGAGTTCAGCAGTTTTTGAAATACTCAGACCAGACATTCTGCTACTAACATTCATGCCATGAAGAAGACCCTAATATCACACTTTGCCCCTTTCTTATCTGTATGACTATGTATTGTGCTGTTTGCCACATGATCGTCTGACTGGAAAACTGCAAAATATAAGCAGGTTTACAAGACTCTTTCTTTCCTATACAGAGAAGAGGAAAGGAACCAACAGTACACTACCCAGAGGTCATTCTGAATAACTTCACCACTAGACTGGGCCACAGCATCGGCCGTATTTTTGCAGCTTTATTTCCTCAGGATCCACAGTTTGTTGGTCGACAGGTTGCCACTTTTCACAATCAGCGAGACTTCATTTTCTTCAGGTTTCACAGGTATAGAGTCCTCTCCTGCTCTTGATGATGAATAACTGTGCGAATGTGTGGACAAATTCATGTTTCCCTTTGGAACTTGTCCATTATACAGGGAAAGATTTTAATGCATTGACCTTGCATGATTTCAATACCTTTCAAAAAATGAAAGCAAATTCAAAAGAAAATTCAAACATGCAAAATCCTTACAAAATAAAAATATGTGGTAGATGTTCATTTATACTGCATATACTTTTTTTTCTTTTTTGTTTTGTAAATCTTGTAAATCTGTACTTCTTAGGAGAAGTATTGAGGCTGGTTGTAGGTTCTGTTTAAGTCACATTGAAGAGCATGCCTGTGTCACTAATGCTCTAATGCACTAGCTCTAATGGATAGGTAGTGTTCTTATTAGAACATTTTAAACTGTCTGGTCAAAATGACCAATTGGACTTAGCCCCCTTTTACCCTGTTCTACAGTGGTCAGAACCTCCACGGGACCAGCATGATTGTCAGCACTGCAGTGACCCTGATGTGGTGGTGGTAGTGTGTGTTGTAATGGTACGATTGGATCAGCAGCGCTGCATTGTGGTGGTCCTGTGGGTGTCCTGATCACTGAAGAACAGGGTAAAAAGGAGGCTAAAAAAGTATGCAGAGAAACAGATGGACTACATACTGTATCTGCAGAACTGCATAGTGGACCTGTATGGTCAGTGGAGCTGATAAAATGGACAAAGAGTGTAGATACAAGGAGGTGGTTTTAATGCTATGACTGATCAGTGTACATTGCTAACAGCCTACTAATTAGCATTAACATTGCTAAATACCTTGTTTCCATGTTGACTGTTGGCAAGGCATTGAATATTCATGTACATGTAGCATGTGTCTTTTGTTAAATCCAATAGGAATAAGTGGTTAAGATAATGGATGGATATAATAATAATATATGATGACCATTTTTTGTGGCTTGTGTAGGTACATCTTCAAGAATGAGAAGAAAGTGGGCATTCAGGAGCTAGGGCCCAGGTTCACTCTCAAGCTGCGTTCTCTGCAGAAAGGAACATTTGACTCCAAGTTTGGGGAGTATGAATGGGTTCATAAGGTGAGTTTGTAAGCTTTTTGTGAGTCTAGTTATGTTTTGATTTGTAATGTTTTGCTGAAAATCGTATCCTCCTATAATAATTAAAAAACCTGCCATTTGTGTTTTAGCGCCATGAGATGGACACCAGCAGAAGAAAATTCCATCTCTGAAGACCCCAGGAGATAAAATATCACCCTGATGAGATGATACAGATACTATTTAAAGTGCAAGCAGCTTACTTTTTATTGTAAAAATGCATCTTTATCAGTTTATTGAGTTCTTATAATCAGTCTGAATGGAGATTAACTGATCGCATGAATGGGTTTTAGGTTTTGATAGGTTTTGTGCACACATCTGGTCACTGTGCTGTCCATCCATCTTCCACTTTATTAGGAACATTATATTAATACTGAGTAGAGTCAAAACAGACTCTGTCCTTCATGTCAGGTGTTTCATACAAGTTTGGAACCATTCCTTTGAGATTCTAGTCCACGTTGACATGACTGCATGCAATTCCTGCAGATTTTTCAGGTGCACTTTTATGGGTCTCCGTAATTTATACCACATCCCAAAAGAGTTTTATTGGAGTTACACCTGGTGAATGGAAAGGCCACTGAAGAACACTCAATTCCTTCTCATGTTCACGAAACCAGTTTTAGGGGGGGCACTCGGTCAGCAACAATACTCAAATAGACTGTGACAGTAACTTTTGTGTGTGATTGGTATTAACAATCCTGACGCGTACCAGGAACACATTCCCCTCACCATTATACTTCCTCCACCAGCCAGGACTGCTGACACAAGGCAGGTTGGGTCTGTGGATTCATGTTATTGGCACCAAGTTCTGACCCTGCCATCTGTATGCCTCGGCCATTCTCCATTAACATCTCTGTCTGTATCTGCATAATTTTCTGCATCGCACTGATGCTTCATGTTTGGCTGATATTAGATAATGTTATGAAAGAATAGGTGAAGGCTTGTTCCTAATAAAGTGTTGGTGAGTGTATTCTGATGTGCTGTGGTCTTCACTATCTACTACTACATGTTCAAGCATAATATAATTGACTGAAAACTAGTGTTAATGATGTTCATTAATTTGGGACACATCAATTTAGGACTGTCACCTTCAAAACTGTTTAAAACGTATATTTGTAGCATAATTATTTGTGGTGTGAAGAAATCAGATTTCAATAATAGGACAAAAAAATGTGAATTGTTCAACATGTTCTAACGGTGTATGTACTAAGTACACTTAATGAGTAATAACAGTCAGGGTTTAGAAAATCTTCAGTATATTACCAGTTCATGTTCTGTAATTTTATATGAACAGATTCAGAAACACTGAGAGGGGGATGTCTTCTGAACCTTTTTCTTTCTACAAATGATTATTTCTTACAATTATTATGATTATTATATCTCATAACTTCTTAGGATTATTTATTTATTACTTACTATGATTATTATTATGAACAAATCCAATTTCAATTTAATACTAGGATTAAAAAAAGTCAGAAGGAATCAACATTTTTTAACATTGTGTGTACAGAGTAGACGAAGTAAAACTGATTACTTTCTGCTTCCTTCCATCTGACTAAATCATTGTCGTGGAAAAAACCAGGCACCATTATATGAACTGTCACTGTTTGAGTACACAAGATTGTTACTTAGCACTGTCCCACTCCCACTTCGAGACAGTGTGCAAAGAGGCTTCATTCAGTAACAGCTGGTCCCTCCGAACTAATCACTGCATCTTTAAGGGCTTCAGGGAGCGCTGAAAATAAAGAAATTAACGCAGCAAAATGAACTGTTACGTACGACAGAGAACTGCAACCTCAGAGGTATGTCATGGGAGCTCTTTGCTTTAAGCTTATATTGTCTGTGACAAAATGTTATAAATGTAAATCTGCTAAACAAGTAAAGTTCTGTATAAATAGCCTATATATTTTAAATGAACAAAAAAGAAATGTAACACAAAATGCATATAGAAAATATAATTGATAAAATGATTTGGGGCATTTAAATGCAATGATGGAAAAAACCCCATCTCAAACCCATCTTACTGATTTATCTTTTCATGCTTATGGTTCCTGTAACCCATTTATAGGATTTGTTAAAGTGATATTTATAGTGGAATGCATATTATTGTACTCATCCTTCGTTAATCTGTGTAACATTGCTGGTGGGAGCAGTGCATGGAGCTCCATGTGCTTTTTGTCCCAGATGAGCAGTGGAACTCGAGGTTGAATAAAGTGTCAGTCGGAGCCATAGACAGCTTCATATCAGCAGGATTCATCAGGTGAGCAGGCAAATTAAATGCATTTAACTAACAGATACTTTCATAGGCTGCTGGATGTTCATGCTGGGATGCATGACAATTTTTGTTACTTAGGTTGTGGTATAATTGAGTTATTATTATTGGACTAAAAGCATGTGGGGCTATAAATAATATCAAATTGGACCTATCATTATTGAAAGTCAGAAATAAAAAAGCTCAAATATAGGCCTAGTATTTTACAATCAAATTTATCCCTGGTGTAAGGTACTGATTAAATAATTTATCTCAAATGACTCTAGTTACATTGGTTTTTATATTCCTATTTCAGAGTGTATCCAGAGATAAGTCTTAAAGCCATTAGAGAAGAACTTGGGTCATTGCTTGGACCTGACAGGGTCATGGACAGATATTACTTCTTAAAATGTGTTGGTAGAAGTTTAGCAGTGGTGAGTAGACTGCAGAAATATTAATTATATCTAAATACAGTTTGCTCTCTATAAATGTCAGTTTTGTCAGTCTTGAAAACATGCATTCTTTAAAACAATATTAAACTTTTTTAAATGTGGAATGTTTGGATTTGTTTTGTACCAGGTCAAGACCAAACAAGAGAAAGACTTGAAAGCAAAATCCTTTGCTCCACCTTATGTAAGTATTTTATTAGAATGAGAGTCTATTCAGCTTTTGTCATACTGTAATGGGAATTTCTCATAATCCATTTTTATCATTCCATATTTCAGTCCCCTTACCCAGAGCTCTATCTGTTGCCAGTTGAAGAGAATGCCAATAGCCTTTGCTCTAGGTCTCTAAGCTCAGACACTGTCCTTTACAACACTGACTCTCAGACATGTTACCCTCCTAGACCAATTTTTGCACCTGGCCAGACAAAAGAACCTACTAAATTCCCACTAATCAAACAAGGTCCCCAGCGGTATGTCCAGAGTCTAGAAAATGAAAGTAGCTTCAGTTCCTTGGAGGAGAGGGAGGAAGACTCTCTGGGATGTGAAGACTCTGTGTGGACTGAAGCTCCCAAAATGTGTTGGAATGTCCAAGAGGAGTTTGTGGCAAAGCAGCATGGTAACAATTTATCTTCAGGAGCTACTCTTTTATCCTGTCTAGCTGTCTTCTTATATTAGTCTGCTTCATGTTGTCATAAATTTGTCTTGACCTATCATGGGTTATCCAAAATCTGTAGGTACAAATTACAAGTAATAAATGCAGTATAAATATTTTTAATACAGCCATGCCCCCCATAAAACAAACTGCAAATGAGATGGAGAAAAATGAGACAAAGCCAAGGTACAACAGAAATTGTACCAGAGATCCTGGAGTACCAGATATACTGGAGGTTCCGGATAGTGGGTTATTCCACTCTCAAGGAAGGTAAAGCTGAAGATGTAATGAAAATTTGCTGTACTGATTCAAAGAAAGTCTGTCGGTAAGACATACATTTTTCACAATATTCTACAATTCAGGAAATCAGCACTGTCTCTGACATTGAAGCCACCCAGAAAGAAACCATGTGATGAGGTAAGATATGCCATTTGGGGTTCTATTCATCTTTTTAAATTCAAGCTGCAGTAAATGTTCACGAACACATTACTGAATAGTTCTCCCGGTGGACCTGGGAAGTCTTGTACTCATAAATGGCTGATCCTTGTAAAGACCACTATGACCTTTAGGGGCTGGCTAAAATTCCATCAGGGGTGCTTTCCTGTCCAGTGTGCAATGAAGATTCATGAAAGGCTTTATTGCAGAACGTGCCTTGTTTTCTTCTTTTCATAGCAGGTCCGTGTGGGTAGAGCTGAAACTATATGTCCCGTTTTATGTGATTCAGCTCCTAGTGCCCTTTCTCAGTCTCTGCATGTGCAAAAGACCACTCCTGAATCTTCAGCTAACAGTGAGAAGTTAGGACAATATTAAATTCCAGTGCAACAGAATATTCCAGAGGAATATTATACATATATATATATATGAAATGTGGTTACTTGCCTAGGAGATGAACTGCTGAAGGAAATTAGACTCGTCAAAGAAGAGAGAAAAAAGCTAGAAAGGACAAGACAAGAACTTCTGAGAAAGGGAAAAGAGCTGCTAGCTCTGAATAGACACTGTAGGAACCAAGGTATTCCTTCCCTACTTTTAAAATGGTAATGATATTTTAGTGAAAGATATGCAGGAAATTAATTTGTAAATCACATACATTAAGACTTGGAACTTAAAACTTCCTGAACTACTTCTCCAAACCACAAACACCCTAGCACGAGACCAGTGGAAGAGAAGGTATTTTGACACAAAAAAGGCCACGGCACCGCTGGAAGAAACCTTAAAAAGCCTTCGCCAGGAACTGGAGACATTTTACAACAAACTGTTTCAGCAACTGCAAGCCAGAGATGGAAGAAACAAACAGAGACGAGCGGGGAAACTCTCAAGTACAAAGGTCAGCTATTCCACTTGCTCATTGGAAAACAGTGACAAGAAAACTGCAGGCTGTCTTTCAGTAGAGGGAGACAAACCTCCACTCTACAGAAAAATTTTAAACGGTGTCTACACAGAGGTAGGGGGAGGCGTGTGTTAACCAGTTAACTGTTATATGAGGCATGATATTAATACCCATCACCACAAACCAATTTGCTTTACTATTTCAAACAGACTACACTCCGACACATTACCAGTGAAAATATGCATTTCTACACAACCATCTCCTCAGTAGATGTATTAAAGCCTCAGTTGTAACATCTTGCTTTTACATAACATTTTTCTTATCCCACACTAAACTGAGCCCTGTATTCTGTATGTATAACTTCAAATACATTAACATAGACCAGATCAGGACCAATAATTAAAGTACTAACACCCTCATTCACAGAATGACTTGATAATCCAGATCATGACTGAAAGCTGTGAAATAGATAACCTGAAGAAAAATATTGATGATGCCAAAATGAAACTTGACACAGAAATTAAGGTAAGTTATGGCATATGAGCCATATACAGATTTGTAAAGAAAATAGATTTTAAAAAGTACAGTTTCTCTTCCGCTTATTTTAGCTGAGGAATCAGGCTACCACAGAGCTTCAAGCCCTGAAAGCAGAACTAATGCAGAAGAAGTCTCAGTGCTCATTCGCTGGGCCACTCCCATGCTCTGTTGACCTTGGATAACATCTAGACTCACGTCAGCAACTTCCTAAACATACAGTGGATTGTACATCTATCAGTATTCTAGTAGCTAGATAAAATCTGTGAATATGATTAAACTCTACATTCTTTAAAAACCTACTTTTATTTGAAGCTTTAAGATCACTGCCATTCTTTGTATACACTGATTAGATTTTTTGAGTCAAGTCTTTGTGATTGTGAGAATGTCATTTTAATTGTTTAAACATTTTGACAATTTTCAAACACTGAATTCAAGTCTTCACAAGATTTATTAAATCTGGAATAAAGGCTCTACTGGACGAAAGTTGTAGGCTCCTGGGAGACTGTCATTCATGTCATGTGTTTTTGGATGAGCGCATTCCACATTTCAGCAGTTTGCTGCCGGGCAACAGGGTCATCTCTGTAGTCAAGGAGATTTCCATTCCACATGCCAATCCCTCTCAAACCCTGCTGTCCAACGTAGGCAGCTTTCAATGAAATGCTGTCCGGATCATCATACCACACCTGATGGATGTTCCCCTTGTCATCCTGTAAAATTAATTGAGAAGCAACGTGTTAATATGATAAGCCACTAAAATGACATTCAAAATGTTCAAAGATTTGGGATTGATGCAACAGACCTTGTAATTATAATAGGGAGCTAGCTGGACTTCATCCCAGAGCCTCCCAGACATGGAGCTATTGATTTGTTTCATTATAGTGCTGTAAGGGATTTGCTTTCCAGATGCATCACTGCAAGGAGCTCCTCTAAAAGGCACTTTAGGAATTGTACAGACGCCCTCCTATGAGACAGCAATAGAGTTCAGTAACTTATTTAAATATGCATTGCACTTGCCTGAAAAAAAAAAGACCAAAGGCCAGTCAACTCCAGACTGAAAGAATACTAATCAGAGAATAATGAATAACTTGATGCTGTCTGGCATCATGTGGCTTTTATAGCACAGTGGTGTTAAATTCTCAGGTCTAATTGGTCAGAAGGCATTGATTTTACCTGAGACAAGTTCAGACACAGGTAGTCATAACCATACCATGGAACTCCGATCACAAGTTTTTTTGAATCTATGTTCATCCCAATGTAGTGATCATATGCTGTAAGACAAAGCAACACAAAATAATGAATAAGGTCATGCAGTTACTGCACATTCTTCACAAAACACAACTTTATGTCTTACCTGCCAGTGTTTGATTGAAAGGTGCATTTGCCATTGCAAAACATTCCCCCCAGATCTGACTCTGTTCGTCGTAAGACATGACAAAAACCAGGTCACAGGCCTCTGCAATCGCTTTGTAGTCATAGCAGCGCTTATCAATGCACTTCGGTGACCAAGCCACGTCAAAAGATACCTGTGATTTATTGTTAGTAAGACTAAATGTTACCTACTGATTACAGCTGAATCAGAATCAAGACATTTATGTCTTTTGTGATTTCTTTAGCATTCCACCTGAGAGCCTGGAATTTCTCTGTGGAACATTTTGGTGGTCTCCCTGACGAGGGCTGTCAAAGCATAGTACTCTGGGGAAGACTCTTCTACAGCCTGCTCAATGTCAAGGTTTATGCCATCCATGAACTGGCTTTTAGCCAAATTAACTTTTTCTGTGATCCAAGCTGTCCTTTTGGCAGCATCCACAATATCTGAGAGGGGCACATCACCTGTGAAATATAAGTTTTTTATTTTTTATTTCCACTTTTACTCAATGGTTATAACAGTCATTTAATTCTGAGTTCCAATAAACAATCATTGCTCAATTTCCAAAAACCTCTACCTTTCAAAACAAGTCTTGCCCCTTTCAAATGAGCATAGCACATTAGCTCAGCATCATATTTGCCAAAAGCAGCAACTGTCGTCACATGGGACCAGTCATAATATTTCCACGTCTTACCCCCAACATCAAAAACAAATACCTAAGAGAGAAAGGGAGACAATAAAACATGTACGATTACTGAGGTGACACATTACTGATTTGACATGCCTTAAGCCACACAAGCACTGATTATTCTTTTAATGTCAAGACTTTATAAACCACTACATTTATAATGCCATATCATGTTCACATGATAGCTGCATTATGGTCATTCTGAGCTTCTACTTTGTAAAAAGCATGCACATTTTCAAATTTACATTTATCAGCTGGGAATTTTCTCATGGCTCAGACTGGAAAATTGCATTTGCATTTAAATGAGAGTAAATTTGTAAATGTGTTTGTAACATGCTTTGTGTGTTATATAGCATGTCAACTTCTGTCTCTAATTCATTTTAACTGATTATATTTTAGGGATTTAAAATATATTTTGTCACTTTGTTGTAATCATAAGCCATGTTGTCACTTCACTAATGAGACCAGAGAAGGTAAATAGAATAAAAAATCTTAGAAAAACTATAACTAGCCACTGGGCCGGTGAGTTGCCATGTCACACATCACATATAAAATCACCATGTGGTCTGTATAGTTACATCGATAAATATGATGTGCTCATGCATTTTTGGTGGATGCCAGAAAGTAGTATAAGCAGTGACTGCTGAATTTGTTACTTAATCTATCATCAGGTAATTTTGCCATATATTAATAACGTTACCAGAGAACACCCTTATGACAAGGCCACTGAACATGATGACACTTCCAATGAAAATGACAGTAATAGGAGAAAACTTTTTATCTTACAAAGAAACAGAAAAAGCCTTTATTTATAACAGCTCAAATCCCACTATGGCCAAACTGCCACCAAAAGGCCACTGAGCAAGGCCCCTCAGACCCCAGCTGCTCAATTGTGTAAATCAGATAAAATGCAAGTGGATAAGGGCATCTGGAAATGCCGTAAATAATATTATACGTTAAAGTACAAATTCTCCACAGATCTTTGTACATCCCAGCTTAAGTAGGTAAGTTGCTAAGTAAGTTGGTGTCAGAGCACATGGTGACCCTGGAGAAGAGGTTAAGGGTCTTGCTTAAGGGCTCAAAGGGATCATTGGTGGTAGTGAGGTTTGAACCCATGACCTTCTGATCAGTAACCACTAAGCCACCCTGCCAGAAAAGAGGTGCATGATGATCCTGGTTAGCTCATTCTGTTTCACATCATAAATATGATGAAGCATGTTCATTTGACGTTTATTTATATAACTTTATCGGCTGTGCTGCAGTGTTCTCTCAAGTACTCTAGTCTCAAGTTCCCTGAAACGTTTTGCCAGTCGAAGCCCTGATGTATATGGACATATGCCGAATTGAAAAAGCAAAAATACTCACTTCGAACTCATGTTGAAGCTGAATGGGTTGACAAAGCTCCTCTTGTGCGCACGGACACACTGCAGATGAGCCTGACACACTCAACGCGACTACAAGCCACACAGCCAGCCACATCTTCCCTGGAAGCAGCGTTAAATCATCACGCGGCACTCAAATGGCCATTTACTTCCTCAATATGGTGCGCGAGAAGGGCGACTTTTAATATGGCGCTATTCTACTGCCGAAAGTCGAGAGCACTTTTTTAAAACGTGAATGCACGATTCACGCAGGACTCATGGATTTCCTTTGCTCACGTGCAAAATATACATGTGCTCACTCATATTTTCTCTGCTATGTAATGATGAGAGGTCGAATCAAATGAAAGAAAAAGATTCGAAAAAAAGATTCAATCTTGATTCAAATAATCGCTCAACAGTGACATCTGGTGGCCAATCAGTGGTCAAACTGTAGATGGATGGATGGATGATAGATAGATAGATAGATAGATAGATAGATAGATAGATAGATAGATAGATAGATAGATAGATAGATAGATAGATACTTTCTTGTTACTCTTCCACATACAAGAGTAAAATAAAAATTATTTTTTATATTATATATATATATGAACTACAGTTACCTTTTTCTGTATCCTAATCATTAAAATGTTCCATGTTCAAGCACTGGAAAGCACACAACTTTCCAGCTGTGTTTTGTGTGTTTTTGCATGGACATTTCACTACATTCACATAAGCTTTGGTCAGTAAAAATATTTAGAATTTTTTTAAATATACAATTTGCATTGAAAAGCCAAATAATGATTACATTTTTAGCAGTAACAGACAGATGAGTGTAGAAAAGCACATCCACATACGGTGTTCTTTGGCCCAGCATTCCTGCCAAAGATACTGGCCCACACCAGATTAGTAAACCTCTGGATAAGAAATATTCTCTTACATGCTAAGTTGTCTGTTGTGGTGAGATTAAAACTCAGAGTTTTAAGGTTTTCTTCATGGTCTGTTTATTGAAGGAACAGAACAACAATCAATTGAGTCAAGAGAGAAGAAGAAGCCCCCCAGTCAAGCTGGGTGTGTATTTTATAATCTAGCTGGATATGCATGTATGAAAAACCACACACTAGATGTCTAAACAACAGAACAACCAGGGACAGTGGTGGAGCCTGGATAACCTTGAGGTTACTGATGCCTCTTGCTTCCCTAGACTAAACATCAACACTCATACAGTGCTGTGAAAAAGTATTTTCCCCCTTCCAGACTTCTTTTGTTTTTGTGCAATTGGCACACTTAAATAGTTCAGATGATCAAACAAATTTGAATATCAGACAAAGATAACCTAAGGAAATACAAAAATGCATGATTTCATTTATTAAGGGAAAAAAGCTATCAAACCAAAAGTAATTTCCCCCTAAACCTAATAACTGGTTGTGCCACCCTTGGCGGCAACAACTGCAATCAAGCATTTCACATCTCTGTGCAGGAATTTTGGCCCACTCTTCTTTGCAGAATTGTTTTAATTGTTTTCGAGCATGAATGGCCTGTTTAAGGTCATCCCACAGCATCTCAATCGGATTTAAGTCTTGACTTTGACTAGGCCACTCCAAAACCTTCATTTTGTTCTTTTAAGCATTCAGAGGTGGACTTGCTGGTGTGCTTCAGATCATTGTCCTGCTGCAGAACCCAAGTACGCTTGAGCTTAAAGTCATGAACTGATGGCCGGATATTCTTCTTCAGGTAGAGAGCAGAATTCATGGTTCCATCAATTACAGCAAGTCATCCAGATCCTGAAGCAGCAAAGCAGCCCTAGATTTTGTCTTGTCAGTCCACAGAATATTTTCCCAAAAGGCTTGGAGATTATCAAGAAGTTTTTTGGGAAGTTCGCTGTGTTCTTCTCGGTCAGCTGTGGTTTTCACCTTGGAACTCTCTCATGGATACCATTTTTGCCCAGTCACTTCCTTATTGTTGAATCATGAACACTGACCTTAACTGAGGTAAGGGATTTCTCTTCTTTCTTTTGTGACCTCCTGGATGAGTCGTAGATGCGCTCTTGGAGTAATTATGGTAGGCCAACCACTCCTGGGAAGGTTCACCGCTGTTCCATATTTTCTCCAAGTTAATAGCTTTCACTGTGGTTCGCTGGTGTCCCAAAGCCTTAGAAATGGCGTTGGAACCTTTTCCAGACTGATAGATGTCAATGACTTTCTTTCTTATTTCTTTCTTGGATTTCTTCAGATAAGGGCATGATGTGTCACTTTTTGAGATCTTTTATCCTACTTCATGTTGTCAGACAGGTTCTATTTAAGTGATTTCTTGATTCTACAGGTCTGGCACTAATCAGGCCTGAGTGTGGCCAGTGAAATTGAACTCAGCTTTCCAAAAACTCTGATTAATCACAGTTAATTCATGAAGGGAAATTATTTTTTCACATAGGGTCAGGTTGTTTGGGATAGCTTTTCCCTTTAATCATGAAATCACAATTTAATAACTGCTTTTTGTATTTACTCAGGTTATCTTTGCCTGATATTCAAATTAGTTTGATAATCTGAAACATTTAAGTGTGACAAATGTGCAAAAACAAAAGAAATCTGTAAGGGGCAAATACTTTTTCACAGCAGTGTATCTAGAACATTCTTTCCTAAACACACTCTTGGTAAGTTATCCTTACAGGGCAGCATGATTCACATAGCTAAAATGAAAGTTGAGAAAGTTAAGTGACAAAGTTAAAACATATGAAAACTGCATAAAGTAAATGTAATTTCTATTACAGTGGCTATCTTCTCACACTATAACTGTTATAGTTTTTAAGTGCACTGTACTTAATCACAAGGTGATAGTTTTGCAGTGCACTGAATTGAACAGTGCATTGAATTTTGCTGGTGTCACCACATCCCTGCCTTTTGCTGAACCTAAAAAAGGTTTGATCATCTGTGAATTGTATCAGCTGAACCTATTTGTCTACTGGGCAACTACAAAATAAAAAAACAAAAACGCTAACCGCGCAGGCACATAAGCTGCTTGTCCTAAAGATCCAGACTGATTTTTCCACCAACATACTTAGCTATATAGCCATGCTTATGGAATATATTATAGAACTATGTATATGTGTATTTTGTACATATGTATATTCTATTTTGGATCTCTTATTACAAGCAAACAACACACTGTAGCAAATTGATGTAAATATACTGTGGATCTACAATAGTATCTTATTGTATTTTATGATAATTATTAAATACTGTTAAATAATCATGACTCATGCATGTAAATCAACAGTAATGCAATAGATAACTGTTACTTTATCGGTATAATACAGTATTTTCTGTCAAGCTGTGGAAACACACGCCATCTTGCCTTTACAAGTCCAGTCACTATACATTAACATCAGTAGTGGAATGTAACGAAGTAATGTACTTAAGTACAATTTATGTGTGTCTGTACTTTACTTGAGTAAATTTATTGAGGGCTACTTTTTTACTTTTACTCCAATACATTTTAGAGCAAATATCTGTACTTTCTACTCCACTACATTTTTCAAAAAGTTACTCGTTACTTTACTCGTTACTCGTTACTTTAGTTTGTATTTTAAGTTCTCCCCAATTCCATAATGAAAGTGTGTTTTAGGGGCTTTGTCCCAATCCGCACTGTGCCCTACCCCCCTGCCTCCTCCTCCCTCCACACAGACAGCAGTGGGACCCTACATGAAGTGTCTCTACAGCTTATTGACACATCGCGGTTACTAGGCGGTGACGTCACCAAGTTTTCCCGCCGTGTGCACGCGACTGGTGTTTATTCACCTCAGGCTTTAGCATCGTTAGCATCTTCCACAGGTTCTGACCTCACCGGCTGTTGTAGCGATTTTAATCACATTTAATATTCAGAAACAGGGAAAAAGTGAGTATATTCAAGCTGTAGTAAGAAAATATTATTACTAAGACATAAAAGAAAAAAAATTAAATATTAACCAATAAACAAAATATAATTTACCTGTAGAACAGGACACTAGAGTCTCTACAACTCGGTTCACTTTATAGTCTCATATTTCATCATCTTGGATGTAAATAAATCAGTTCACTCCTTTGTTCGGTAGCAACAAACAAAATATTATAAAACATGATGATTTATGGTGTATTGTTGATCTAATGGGCGGCACGGTGGCGCAGTGGATAGCGCTGCCGCCTCACAGCAAGAAAGACCGGGGTTCGATCCCCGGGTGGGGCAACCTGGGAAATTTCTGTGTGGAGTTTGCATGTTCTCCCCGTGTTCGCGTGGGTT
>JAOVYV010000004.1:18239539-18261798 GCA_025674545.1 Hassar affinis | reverse complement strand
GTTGCCGGCTGGGCACCGGCTCCCCCGTGACCCCGTAACTGGGAATAAGCGGTACAGAAAATGACTGACTGACTGACAATAATAATAATAATGAAAGTAAAAGTGTCCCTTTCTGTAAGTAAGACTCATTTCTTTGTGTCTTTCATCCTTTAGTTCACTCATCATAATCTTTATTACTGACTTATTACACTGGACTAATTGTCAGACTTGTTCATCACGTTTGTACTTCTCCTCCGTAGGAAATGGACTGTACCATTCCAAACAAGGGGGGTTTATGTTCAACACTGCACCAAATTCCATGCTAAGCGTTGTCTTTTAGGGTGTTTTTCAAACCTCGAGTTTTAACAAAACCCTAGTTAATACGGTATTCATGGATAGTAGCCGGAACAGCAATGTTTTTCTAGCACTCTTCCTTCCCAGCCTTTCTTCATCCTCCCTCCTCCATCTTTCCCATAGGCTCAAGGCCCGTGTGGCTGGACGAAGTTCGGCAGCGAGCTTTGAAGGATGCGACGAAGATGGCGATGAACGGGAGGAAAGAAGATGCGTTATTATACGAGAGTGCGGACTACTGCGATATCTATAACCTCCAGCATGTCCCTTATGGAAACAGCAGCGGGTATTTCGCTCGGATACAAGGTACAGTAGTCTTAGCCCTCCCTGGTTATGTGTGACTAATAATGCGCTGCTGCTGCGCTTAAATCAGTGATGCACTGCATCATTTAGAGACGCAATACTGAAAATTCAGGACTTTCTGTTTGAACTCACTGGTGTCATTTAGGATGTGTCGTTAGGATGACTTTCATTTTTACAGCCTATCTTTGACTGCACCTGTATGCTGATGTTTATAATCATAGGCTACATAGGATATAACTGTGACTGATGCATGCAGGAATAACGTGATGCAGTTCTGCTTCTGTGTGCTGCTCTCTTGTTTGGACTATTTGTACTGCACTTTTCCTTCAATAAATCAAACACCAGTTTCTTGGCTGTCTTCAGTACTGAGCATCTGAGGACCCTGATCCACAGAATGCTAAACTGAGATCAAGGTATTATCACAATATGTTATTTTGACCAAATTGTTTGATCCTACTTGACAAATCATCACTAAAATGATCAAGTTCATGTTGCTATATTAACATGACAATCAGTCTTATAACATCACCAGAGCCATTGTTAGTTATGGTTGTAAGGGGTTCACAAATATTCAAATGGAATGTCTGAATGTATCTGCTATGTGTCCAGGATTTGGGTCAAGAATATCTGTATGATCTATAGATTATACCCTAGGATCAAAGTTACACTAATACCAAGTTACGTGTATCAGCATCTGCTCTAAAGATTACTCAAAGTGTCGTAGAGTAAGATAAAAAAAAATCAAGATTTATGCCCATAGATTCTAGATGCTTTATGGCTTGGACTGCAGACTGTTACAATAATGATATTGTCACCATCATGACTAGATCATACACCTAGATAATGCTGCTTTCCATGCCTTTATGAAAGATGTTCCTCATAGCCATTTGGTAGGGTCACAGCAAAAATTCTGATTGGATGGAATCTGTTTGTGTTGCCATAATACTGGTTGTTGTCCCGAAACACAAACTGGAAACAAATATCTTTCAAATGTTCTGTAAGACAAGCTCCAGTGTCAGGTGCATTCTACCTTTACCTTCTCATGTACTCATCGCACCTTGCATAATAGATGCCTAAGGATACAGCCTTTTACTGAATTGAAGATTTTTCACCACCTTCATTATTTGTGTTGTTGTACCTGCAAGTTTTGTTTGTAAATTAAATCATTATTGCAAACTGGCTTACTACAACCTGGAAAAAAGTAGAGTCTGAACTTGAGGCCTGTTTCTGGGATTGTATTTTCTGATGACTAAGAGATATCACCATGGCCTCTGACATCACAGAGTAGAGGAACAGGAATCACTTTAGTTAATTTTGTTCCTGTTAGTAGAAAGTTTAAATCAATATCATACATGGTCTTGGTATTTCAGAATCATATGGGGATTTCAGTTGATCTAATCAAGTATCACTTTCCTGTAAATTAAAATCAAAGCCTTTTTGTTAGGGGTCCTGCTGTGCCGTGGTCTGACACTAGGGGGCCGTGGCAGCAAAGTTCTCCTGTCAGATGAGAACTCCATCTCCCAGCAGACCCCTGGGCAATTTGGCGCAACGAGAGACACCGGTGCCTTGGCTTATTTAAAGAGCTCTTTGGCCCAGTGCTCTCGTAGCACCTTTAGACCATTTTTCCAGTAACGTAACGCTCCAGCATGAGGTATCGTTCTCTCTTTCATTGAGGAGAGATCACGGGGTAGGACTTCGGTCCAAGGTAATATAGTAGGGACTCTTTTATCTCTTCCTCTGCCCCTTAATTCGAGCACTATGCTGTCTGCTGCTCGAGCAGCTTCTTTCTTTCAAATACTACAGCGTCTAATTAACCAATCTCACTTTTGTAGAGGTGAGATCACAGTATAGAGGTGAGATCACAGTGTATATATACTTTCGTAGAGGTGAGATCACAGTATCACCTTAGAGCTAAGGTGATCTGTGAAGGATTCTTTCTTGTCTCTTCCCCTGCCTACTAATCTGAGCACAACACTCTCTCTGCTGCTCCGGAAGCTTCTTTCTTTAGACTGCTGCGGCGTCAATTTCGGTTTGTCTATGCGCTGCTTGTGCTCTCCACGCCTTCGCGGCTTTGCTTAGGAGGCACGCCCTTTGCTTTTGCCCTTTCTGGTTACGCTCTGTCCATTGGACTAGAATCAAATAGTGCTTTACACTCTGATGCTATTTTTATCTACTCAATCACTGTTGTCAGGAGTCCATTGGAACCAATACAGTGGACACACGGGATAGCAACAGTGTACCAGCTGACCGATATTTGGAATTGTTCATAATTCCCTCCACCTTGAATAAAGCCCCAGTTTGAGCCAAAGAAACCAGCCACAAATTATAATGCTGCCATCACCATGCTTCACTGTGGGTATGGTGATTTTTGGTGATGTGCAGTGTTGGTTTTGCACCAAACATACCTTTTGGAATTATGACCAAATGTTCAAGCTTGCTGGCGACATGGTGTCTCGGTGGGTAGCACCGTCACCTCACAACAAGAAGGTCCCTGGTTCGATCTCCGGGTGGGGCGGTTTGAGTCCTTTCTGTGTGGAGTCTGCATGTCCTCCCCGGGTTCGCATGGGTTTACTCCGGGTACTCCGGTTTCCTTCCACAGTCCAAAGACATGCACGTTAGGTTGATTGGCGTCTCTAAAGTGGCCCTAGTGTTTGAGTGTGTGCGTGAGTGTGCGTGTGTGTCCTAAGATGGATTGGCGCCCTGTCTAGGGTTGTTCTTGCCTTGCACCCTATGCTACTGGCTAGGCACCGGCTCTCCCTTGACCCTGAAAAGGAATGAGTGGGCAAGAAAATGAATGAATGAATGAATGAATGAAGTTCAAGCTTGCTCTCATCACACCATAACAAACTTTCCCACATGCTTTTGGTAGACTTGATGAAGGTTTTTGAAAAATGCAAACAGGCTTGGGTGTTTTTCTTTGTAAGAAAAGGCTTCAATATTACCACCGCTTGCTGATTAATCTCATACTCCCAAATATATCTAGGATGCTAAATGTCAAGTCCAAAAAGTGTTGTGAGCAAGTTATGAGAACCCAAGACATGGAGTGAGGGGAAACCCGGGGAAGGAGTTGTATAAATGTCAGCAAGCATGGCTTGTTATGCTCAGGTGTCTGCAAACTTATAACATAATCCATATTTTATTGTTCTTAGTATACCCTTCCACCAAGCACCACAACTTCCTGAAATCAGGTTTATGCAGAGAGGAGTATTCTGAAATACTCAGTTGCTTTGGAACTATGGGCAAAGCTTTCAGTTTTTTTTAAATATCAGCACTTGGATTGCTCACTTCATCCATTTTTTGAAAGTAATAAAAGCCTCTTGTCATGCATGGTATCACGTCACTTCTTGCATGTTTTTGTGACAAAACATGGTTTAGAGACCAGACAAACTCATCTGTCTTTTCCTCTTGGTGAAAGATGTGTGACCCCTATTGCTGATCAGTCATGTAGCATGCCAACCACAATGACTTAAAACTTTGCAATTACAAGAGAGCAAGTTGTGTAGTGTGAACGGTACTGTGATATGACGACTGGATGACGACTTTGCAAGTCATGTAGTTTGTCCAAGTTTTAAGTAAATGTTAGGAAAATCCTACTTGAACAATTTAACTTTATATGGGGTTAATCAGAGTCACTTTAACTGATGGCAGGTGTGTACTGTCTACCGTTAATTCTGAACACAGCCACATCCCCAGTTATAAGAGGTTTTACACACTTAGGCAACCACATTATTTATTTATTTGTTTGTTTATTTTCCCCTGTAACAATTTCAGTTTGGTTTTCAATTGAATTACACAGATTATAGGTCACATTAAAAGTGGAAAAAAATCTGAAATGATTTATCTTGGGTAATCAGTGATCCACTGTAAAATGAGCGTTAGTTGTCAGTGAATGCGAGTGTGAGGCCTTGTGCCTAGTCATCCCAGCATAGGCTCAAGATTGACTAGAACCATGACCAGGATAAACCAATGAACGAATGAATGATGGAAAGAATGTGTTCCTCCTTTCAAAACCACTCTAACGTGAATGTTCCCTTTCAGGTCCAGAATGCATTCTGAAGCCTCCTCTGAGCCTAATGGATCAGCAGCAGTCTCAGCCCTTCCAGCCTGTATCTCCTGCCCAGACGCTTGGTCCAACACCTGTTCTGATGCCACCAGACCCTCTCACGTTCCCCCTGTGCAGTCCCCTCTCTGCCAAACCTCCCACTCACCTCCAGCTGTTCCCAAATCCCGCCATTACAGTACCCCCTGCCTCCAGCCCCATGCCACCCGAGAAAGAGTTCCAGGCAACCAGCAGCGATCAGGATACTGCACTAGAGGAGCTGTGTAGACCTCTCTACTGCAAACTGTGCAACGTGACACTCAACTCACCCCAGCAGGCACAGGCGCATTATCAGGTAAAAATCATGTACTAATATGACTGAAATAACTGTGAAAAAAGTCCTGTAATATAAGGACTCTCATTTCCACTCACAAACTGCAAAGTATACGTTCAGTTTATTTACCTGTCGTTATAGTTATTGCCTATTTCAAGTTGTTTGCTGATTGCCTAACCCTAGTCTGTGCACTGTGTATGGTTTTTGCTTGTTGATTTAGACTTGCTGTAAAGCTATGTTTTTCTGTATTAAATAACAGAACATTTTACAATACGTTTATTATACACCAAATAGATTTGAGAATTTAACACTTCGGTGGTGTGAGAAACTAGTAACAATACATGGTCTACATTCTTCATGACAGATGCTTTTGTTTTGTTGCAGGGAAAAAATCACAGCAAGAAGCTAAGGAATTTTTATGCTGGCAGTCAACAGCCACCTCCTATACGAATACCTGAGGAAGTAGAGCCAGTTTCACAGCAGTCCTTCTCCACTCCACCTACAGAGACTGGCACTGCAGTGGGCAAGCCAGTAAATATCCACCCACATATGTTTTTTTCCCCACTGCATATTCAGCACTAACACCTGCATTCCTCTCCTTTATTGCAGTCTTCTACCATTCTCAGTATGTAATAACACACAGACACACAGTTGTTATATAACTCATTAAATAGAAATTCAGACTGCACCATTTGTACAGTATTTAATATGATAAAAATATATTATTTCCAGAAAAGTTGGGACAGACAAAAGGACAAAGAAAAGATCTTTGGTATTTTCACTGGGGAACTTAATTCTGTTTGTTGAATATAAACAAATTTAGAAATTGATGTCTGCAACACACTAAAAAAAGCAGGGACAGAGGAATGTTTACCACTGGTACAATGCTGGTTTTTGCACTTTTTGTTGATAACAGTCTGGTCTTTTTCATCTTTGGCACATAATATCTAACACATGACTTCCTTTGTGCATAATACAGTTTCAAGTTGCATTTCTTGATTCAGCAGCGAACTGTGTTAAGTGACAATGATTTTCCAAAGTAATCCCAAGCCCGTGCAGCTATGTCCATCTTGGTAGCATGACAGCTTCTCAAACAATATGACCTGATGGCTCGATGGTAACATGTATTCAGCAGCGGTTTCTGCCCTTGGCCTGCACCAAGTTTCCACTGACTCCCTGAAGCTTTTCATGATATTATGAACTATAGATGATGAAAGACCTATATTCTTTGAAATCTTACACTGACAATCATTGTATTTGAACTGACTGACAAATCTCTCATGAAGTTTGGCACAAAGTAGTGAACCACAACCCATTCTTGCTTGCAAAGACTAAGCCTTTGGTGGTCTTGATGAGCTTACCTGTTGCCAGTTAAACTGCTAATTGTGGAACCTTCCAGTGTTCCAGTGTTATAGTGTATAACCTATTCTTATTAACCCGTCTTATTTTGCCTCTATCCCAACTTTTTTGAGTGTGTTACAGCCATCTAGTGAAAATATTTTCTTTGTACTTTTGTCTGTTAAATAAAAATTAAAATGAATTAGCAAATTGCAGATTTCAGTTTTTATGGCATGTTTAGGAAGTGTCCCAACTTTTCTGGAAATGGGGTTGGTATACATTCTTCAGTTTTAAAGATGTTGCATTCTGTACACTCAGCTGGAAAACAGCCACAGTTTTAATTGCACATTGATCATGTGGTGTCACTCTGTAAGCCTTCTTTCACTGAAACCAGTGCGATAGTAATCAGAGCCAATCTCGCATTGCTTCTCCCCCACTGCAGGCGTCCTTTATCGGCCCCAGCAGGGTCATCCTGGCCACAGAGAATGACTACTGCAAGCTGTGTGATGCATCTTTCAGCTCCCCCGCTGTAGCCCATGCTCATTACCAGGGCAAGAACCATGCCAAACGTGTACGGCTTGCCGAGGCCCAGCACAGCGCCAGTTCCTTGTGAGTCTCGCCATGCCACTGAACATAAAAAGAAGTCAATATTAAGGATGACACAATCATGTTTCTAATTTAAGACCAAGTTGAAAACAAATACACTGCTGTGTTAAGTTGAAGATTCAGATGAGGCTATGTTAAATGAATATTAAGATGCAGATTTAAATACTACTACCATGACTACTACTGCTACTACTACTACTACTGCTACTACTACTACTACTAATAATAATCATAATGGTAATAATTAGGAACTTATTTTAATCAGGCACCTTTTTGACCTTTATCTTGAGTTCAGCTCCATGGTCCCTAGTGCAGTCCTGAGCTCAGGTTACTCTGCAAAACTACACACCATTATATATTCACCAAAACATTATATTAGGAATGGCTATTCTAAATTCCTCCAGATATGGGTGAGAGTGTCAAAGTGTACATGGTATGCTGGATTGACTACTTTTCTACCTCTCTGAGCAGGATCAGAAGCGCTTACTGAACAATGAAAATGTTATATGATAAAATTCTGAATCAGCCCTGAAGGTTGAAAGATAAAGTTTATACCTATTGAGTAGATTTGCATAGCAGATGCTTATTTTTCGATTATCTTTGTGTTCTGCCTGGTTATGTTCTGATAACTGGGGAGCTTGTTGAAATGTCTGAGTGGCTGGAGTAGGATAGGTCTGATAACCAGCACAGGACACAGTGTTCTGCTGTTCTGTTGAATATTAGTTTAGCCCAATGAGACTAGACTACTTTGATGAATGCCATTAAAATGGGATTAAAAATGTTCATGTATTTTGTAAAAAAAAAAAAAACTGTGACTTTAGGTTTGTATTATGTCCTTATGAGCAAGCTCACTTCAAGAAACCTCATGTTAGCTCATATATAGTAGATGGAAAAAGTCTACACACCCCTGTTAAAATGCGAGTTTTTTTTGATGTAAGAAATCAGATGATAAATCATCTCAGTTTTTTTACACCTTTATTGTAACCAATAATCTGATCTGTGCAATTCAAATGAAAAACAAACTGAAATCATTTAGAAAAATAAAAATAAAAAACTAAAATAATGTTTCATATGTGTGCACATCCTCTTAAAATTGGAGATGTGGCTATGTTTGAAATTAAGTGTTCATGAAACCTCATGTTAGGTCATGTACTGTATTATGCTAAGTTTTTATTGAGAATGTTTTTTTGTAGGGATGCAGCAGACCTCACACAGAGGCGTTCCAGGAAAGAAGGGAATGAGTACAAACTTAAGAATCGCAGAAGCCACATGAATACTGCTATGCCAGGTATATTCAAGGGCACAACGGCTTTACATATTAATATGTGTTTGAAATTGAACAGTTTCTCAGGCTCTTCTGCCAATATACTGTATGATGTGTATGATAGATACAGCGATCAGCCATAACATTAAAACCACCCTCCTAATATTGTGTAGGTGCCCATTGTGCCACCAAAACACCTCTGATCTACAAGGCCTCTGAAGGTGCGGTATCTGGCACCAATACATTAGCAGCAGATCCTTTAAGTCCTTATGTTGTGAGGTGGGGCTTCCATTGATCTGACAACACCGATTTGTCATGATCCTTAGACCTGAACAATTTCTGCAGTGTGGCAAGGTAGATTATGCTGCTGAAAGAGGCCATTGCCTCTGCCAGGACCCAAGGTTTCCCAGCAGAACATTGCCCAGCACACCATCTCTGCCAGCTTGCATTATTCCCATAGTGCATCTTGGCACTATCTCTTTCCCAGTTAAGCAACATATACGCACCTGGCTGTCCATATGATGGGAAAGAAAATGTGATCCAACAGAGCAGGCCACCTACTTCCTTTGCTCCATGGTTCAGTTCTGATGCTCACATTCCCATTATAGGTGCTTTTGGCATTGTACATGGGTCAGTATGGGCACTCTAACTGGTCTATGGCTATGCAGTCCCATATGCAGCAAGCAGCAATGAATGCCTTGTGTGTTCTGACTCCTTTCTATCATAGCCAGCATTAACCTTTTAAGCAATTTGTGCTATTGTAGCTCTACCGTGGGCTTGAGCCAGACAGGTTAGCTATTGCTCCCCATGCACATCAGAAAGCCTTGGGCATCCATGACCTTGTCATCAGTTTCCTTCCTTGGACAATTTTTGGTACATACTAACCACTGCATACTGTAAACACCCCACAAGGGCTTCAGTTTTGGAGATTCTCTGACCCAGTTGTCTAGCCATGATTATTTGGCCCTAGTCAGAGTTGCTTAGATCCTTACGCTTGCCTATTTTTCCTGCTTCCACCACATCAATTTTGAGAACTGACTGTTCACTAGCTGCTTAACCACCTCTTGACATGTGCAGTTGTAATGAGATAATGTTATTCACTTCATCTTTCAGTGATTTTAATGCTGTGGCTGATTGGTGTATCCCCAGCATGTGACAGCAATAAGATTCCATTATAAATCTGCAGGACTACATAAACAGAAGCACTTTTTTCTGAGAAATCTTTTGTACTACAAGAATGTGTATATATGCTATTTATAAATATAAATAAATATGCAACAGTAACATGCCTGCTTTATATAGCAGTCCATTTGTGACCATCACATGCTTCCACTGTTGCATGAAGATTGGATTTAGTTCCTGGCCTCTGGTCAAGGCAGTGACGTTAAATGCTACATTTCTGAGCTGCGTTTTGGCAGGCGTATCTCTTTCAGCAGCTGGCTGCAGAGTTCAGTGATAGCTGGCTATCCTGTGGGTACCGCACCACTCTCGCTAAACACAGTGCCAGGCCTTTGGTGTTTGCAAACCGATCTTTCAACTCACGTCAGTCTGCCCCTTTGAGCGTCACGATCATACACACTTGCCCTTGCTGACCCTTTCAAACACACTATCCTCTCCAACACATACACACATTTGCAGACTCCAAATTGCACTCAGATGAATCACACGACACAAGGCACCGGCCAGGCTTTGGGTTTAGTTTTATTTAGAAAATGCTGTTCCAAAAATAGTGAAGCATAAATTCCATCTTAAAGTGTGGTTTAGTCCCTCACCTCATTGTATACACCTCTCATCTGCAGTGGTATTCTTTACTATATGTTTTCATTATCTAATGAGGCTCTGAGCAAAGAATGCATAATTGTTCATTAAAGACTGCTTCTACTTGCTGTTAGAAATGCACTGTATGACCAAAAGTATGTGGACACCCGACCATCACACCCATATGTTGACCTTCTCCAAACTGTTGCCACAAAGTTGCAAGCACTAGATTGTCCTTGTATGCTGTAGCATTTTCACTGGAGCTAAGGGGCCCAAACGTTTTTCAGCATGACAGTTTCCCTGTGCACATAACAAGGTCCATTAAGACATGATGCACCAAAGGTTGGAGTGGAAGAATTTAGGTGGCCTGCACAGAGATCTGCTGGAACACTTGTTGCACCTCAGTCCTCTTCATCCAACATAAGTGCCTGGCTTCAGTGACGCACTTGTGGCTTAATGGGCAAATCCCCACAGTCATGCTCCAAAATCTCCAGAAACCTTCTGAGAAAAGTGGAAATTATTATAACACCAAATGGGGGCTACATCTGTAATGGGATGTTCAGCAAGCACATATGGGTTGATGGGCAGGTGTCCACAAACCTTTGATCATATCATGTAATTTTCAAGGAGTAGTAAAATATTTTAGATTCTGCTTCCCTTTACAGTGCCTCTCTTGGCTTGCTTACTGGGGTTAGGGTGCTAATGATCATAAAGAGAACTATAGCTTTGAGAGAACTATAAAATACAATTATTGTAATGATGTAATGATAGGATATCGTGTATCCACCCACCAAACTGCTCACTGGATGTTTCTTGTTACACCATTCTGTGTAAACTCTAGATACTGGAGGTCAGCAGTTTCTGAAATACTTAAACCAACCTGCCTGGTACCAGCAACCCTGCTGCGTCACTGATAGCACATTTTCCTCATTCTAATATTTGACGTGAACATTAACTGCATGAATGAACACATGTATATGTGGATGGTGAGAGTATGTACTCAATGTGTGCAGATATCTTACCTGGAAACAGTATCTTGTTCTCTAAGCATCCTTATCTTATCAGTTTTCTTGGATGTCGGTTTCAGGGCCATATTACAATCCACGGCCAAGGCAGAGAATCCCTCGTGACTTGGCCATGTGTGTGACACCAAGTGGGCAGTTCTATTGCTCCATGTGCAACTCGGGTGCTAGCGATGAGGCTGACTTCCGCCTGCACCTGGAGAGCAAACAGCATAAGAGCAAAGTGTCTGAGCAGCGCTACCGCAGCGAAATGGAGAATCTAGGCTATACCTAGGAGGCTGTCTGCAAGAAAAAGAAAACAGGAATCATCCATGTATTTCTCCAAGTGCCCATATTAGCTTTTTTTTACAGGAAAGTTGTGCATTTGCACTGAACCAGTCTTACATACTTTGCATGGAATGTTTTAATTCAGTGATACTGGAATAAAAAGAAGGCTACCTCTTGCAGAATTTTTAGGTAATTTTTATGTCAGATTGTGCAGCTTTTATGGGAGCACCTTATTTTATGGTACTTGAGAAATTGATTCCTCAGAGGAATGTTTTTTGTTTATTTCTTTGCTCCCACAGTGGGGTGATGGTAAAAGATGGCAGCTTTTGCAAAGGACATAAGGATCTTAATGACGTCTATCAGTATTAAAGTTTTAATACTGGATTAGCTTATGAGGACTTCCAATCCAAGTGGGCCTCTGCAGGTTCTGGTTGAGTTTCTTTTACATTTATGATCCAGTCTCTGCTTTCTTTGACCTAATGTACATATTGTTTATTGAGCAGTGAATGCCTCAAAAATGAAAGAATATATTTAAAAAAGTCAGAGGCAAACCTCCATGCTATAGCCAGCCTTGGGTTTACTGTGTTATTACAGGAATACACTGAGTGTAGAGACCCAGACTGCCATCAGAAGGTTAGTGTCACAACTGGGTTCTTGTTAGCTTCTTCAGAACCTGCTGAATGTACTGTGACTGCGATGACAATACCTTTCCTTGCTGGATTTGCACAAATGTCTCTAGATTTACACTAAAAAGTATTTACATATTTATTTATGTATTGCATATTTTAAGTATTTAAACATTTACACCCACAAACAGAGTATATCATCGTGTTTGGTTTATCTTGTGGCAACACTAGTACAAATAATGGCTCAGTATAGAAATCATGCCCATCATGGTCCCCCCCTTAGGTTTTCCATGACAAGATTTCCCTTTTCAAACTACTGCAAACCCAAAGTGTAGCTATTTTTTAAAAAGGTGCCTTTGGGTCAGTCTGTCTGTGTACCCCTATCCTTCTCTTCTTTGACAGAGTGGAAAGATTAGCTACCCACCAAGGCATTCAGTGTAAAATACTGACAAATCCTAGAGAACGAATTTCTGTGGAAAGTTATGCGCATGTTTTATTCATTTTGTAAGACCATGTACATGTATAACCTTGTGCACTTATTCCCCAGGTACAGTATGTTAGCAGTTTCTTATGTACTTGTACACTCATTTTATCATTTTAAAATGACCAATGTGCATTCAAGGCAGGTAAACTGACCAAATCATCACATATATTGAAATATTTCTGATTTTTTTTTCAACCAGTTGGTTGGTTGATCCTGTATTTTCTTTCTTGTGAGATGTCAGATGTTGTTTGCTACACTTATGTCAAGGGAGGGGGCACCATTCTCATTGGATAAAGCTGAAAGGAGGGCTAAATGCAGGATTAGCAGGTAGTCAAACAGCATTGTGGGTAATATAGGAAACTGTTTATTTAAAAAACCTATGGATGAACAAGTCTCAACTGAAAAGATTAACTCAGAAATGTATTTATTGCCATTGAAGTTAATGTTAATGTTAATTATGAAGATTAATATGCAAGTTGTTCAGGGTGGATCTGTACCACACTGTCACTGAATTCTCTGGTGAGCCATGTGCATAAGTACTTGTTTACGTTTACAGAGAATTTCAGGCATTTAATCAAGGGCATTGCAATACTACAGGCTATAAGAATGACTCTTCTTTATACCACTCCAGCCATTCCATACCTGTTTTTATCACTCCTGATTTCAGCCATGTTTAAGCCATTAATAATCAGTATAGCTACTGTAGAAACTCCTTACTTTAGACACTCCTCTTTGATTTTGTTTAGTGGTAAATGTGCATAATATTTTAAGATTATATAAGCATGAGAATACTTATGTATGTGAAAAGAGGAAGAATACACTGTAAGTGGGAAAAGCTGAGCCTTTTTATAAACCTGTTCCTCATATGCACAAATGTGTTGCTAGTTGGGCCTTGGGTTTGTGGGCTTAAAGCCATAAACTTATTTCTGCTTGCTGCACTAATCACATTGTACGTGTACAAATGTATTCAGGTTCAGTGTTCAATTGTGAGCCTCTGAGATGAAGCACATTTCTGTTGGTGATGATCTGGTGACATCTGTGTAGATGTCATGTGTCACTTCTTATTAGTCATTTACACACTCTGGTTGTTATATTCTCAACACAGCAATGTTGAATTCTCTCCTAAGTATTAATGGTCATGGACTGAAGGCTGCACAGCAAATAACCCATAAGCATGACCCAGAGAGGCCGTTTTAATTTTTTTCCACGACATTATTGGCTCTTAAATCAGGCCATGATAAGGGAATATTTCACCATTCATTAATGACCAACTTCAATGGACAGCAATAATCTCTGATGGTGAATGAATGCCATGAATGGAACAAACACACCCAGCAGAAGTGAATTCAACACTGTAGGTGTTTGTTTTACTCTGTTGGTTTAAATATTCATGCTAAATGAGGCAGAACTGCTTTTAGGCATGCAGTGCTTCAGAACATAGAGATTCTAAGCAAACAGTCTGTTGTTTGTCAGAGTTGCTGGACAGACCAGGCATTTCCTGTGTGGAGCAGGAAAGCAGGAAGCAGTGACCCCACATACAAACCGACTTTCCCCAAGGACACTGTCCACACACCGACTCATCTCGCTTCTCCTAGCCAACACCAATACTGACTTCCAGAATGGCCTTGCCAGTCATTTTTCTCTGAAATTGTGACTGAAGGCCTGCCCTATTTATTTTGTGGAGATGTTGATGAATCGAAATAAGATAGTGCCTTCTGAAACCACACTGTCATTTCATGGATGCCTCTGAATTTTCCAGAAAGATGATGGGTCTTGTCCATTCATGGTGCAATATGTGGCAATATTTGATTATTTTTTCCCTTTATGTAATTATATTGATGTAAAAAGTACTACAGGATCACATGTGTACTGTGTGTTTGAGGAGAAGAGTCTCTGAAGAGACTGCTGGGACAATTATTTTCACTGCATTAAAAATGCATATGTGTAAACAAAATGTTTCATTAAATAAGAATTACTTTAGCAATTTGCACTCATTTGTACAAGTGTAAATATGAAAGAAGTCATAATGATAACCCACTTGTTTTCTCCAAGCATTAAAAAGACATATCTTGTGTTTAACCTATGTCTGCAGTGTAATAATATCATTATGATCTTGCTTTAAAGGCTCCACCTTTGAGATTCCACACATGTCATATTTACTAGGCAGCACTCTACAAGAGTAAGCCAGCTGACTGACTTGTGTGACTGTCTGTTCATCAGTCAGTCAATCATTTGGATCAAAACTGACTAACACAAACCGTCTCTGACTTTACATCTACAGGGTGGAGCAATATGGTGGTATGTGTCTCATAGAGTGCACAGTAAGTGAATACAGTGTTTAAAAACTCCAGCAGCACTGCTATGTCTGATCCACTCACACCAGTACAACACACTGAGAATGAAATACCATCCAAATAGTACCTTATCTGTTGTGGTTCTGTGGGGGTCCTGACCATTAGAGAACAGAGTAAAGCGGACTAACAAAGTATGTAGAGAAATAGAATTACAGTCTGTATTTGTACAGTGCCTTGCAGAAGTATTCATACCCCTTGAAGTTTTCCACATTTTTTCACATTACACCCACAAACCTAAATGTATTTTATTGGGATTTTATAACACAACACAAAGTAGCAAGTAATTGTGAAGTGAAAAGAAAATGATGTATAGTTTTCAAAATTTTTAATAAATCGAAATCTGAAATGTTTGCCATGCATTTGTATTCAGCCCCGCCGAGTCCATACTTTGTAGGACCACCTTTCGCTGCAATTATAGGTTCAAGTCTTTTGGGGTATATCTCTACTAGCTTTGCACAACTACAGGCTGAAATTTCTTCCTTTTTTCTCTTTGCAAATAAGCTCAAGCTAAGTCAGATTGGATGGAGAGCATCTGTGAACAGCAATTTTCTTGCCACAGATTCACAGTGGGATTTAGGTCTGGACATTGACTGGGCCATTCTAACACATATATGCTTTGATCTAAACCATTCCATTGTAGCTCTGGCTGTATGTTTAGGGTCGTTGCCCTGCTGGAAGGTGAACCTCTACCCCAGTCTCAAGTCTTTTGCAGCCTCTAACAGGTTTTCCTCCAGGATTGCCCTGTATTTAGCTCCATCTATCTTCCCATCAACTCTGACCAACTTCCCTGTCCCTGCTGAAGAAATGCATCCCCACAGCATGATGCTTCCACCACCATGTTTCGCAGTGGGGATGGTGTGTTCAGAATGATGTACAGTAACCACATAGTGTTTTGCATTTAGGCTAAAAAGTTCAACTTTGGTCTCATCTGACCAGAGCACCTTCATCCATATGTTTGCTGTGTCCCCTACATGGCTTGTGGCAAACTGCAAATGGGAATGGCTTTCTTTTTGACACTCTTCCATAAAGGCCAGATTTATGGAGTACATGACTAATAGTTGTCCTGTGGACAGATTCTCTCAGCTGAGCTGTGGAGCTCTGCAGCTCCTCCAGAGTGACCAAGGGCCTCTTGGCTGCTGCTCTAATTAGTGCTCCTCTTGCCTGGGCTGTCAGTATAGGTGGATGACCGTGTCTTGGTAGGTTTGCAGTTGTGCCATACTCCTTTATGTACACCTTTATCCCTGAACTGTCTGCTGTGTTCCTTGGTTTTCATGATGCTGTTTGTTCACTAATGTTCTCTAACAAACCTCTGAGGCCTTCACGGAACAGCTGTAATTATACTGAGATTCAATTATACACGGGTGGACTATTTACTAATTAGGTGACGTCTAAAGACAATTGTTCACACTGGATTTTATTTAGAGGTATCAGAGTACAGGTGGCTGAATACAAATGCATGCCACACTTTCCAGATATTTTTTATTAAACATTTTGAAAACTATGTATGTGAGTGTATGCGTGAGTGTGTGTGTGTCCTATGAAAAGTCAGGGATTTTGTAGGATTATAGTCAGGTATGATCAACCAAATATACCAAACAGGTGCTAATGCTCATCAATTTCACATGTAGGTTGAAACACAGTGAAAACACAAGGCAATTATACTGCATACTCTCCCAGACAATGCATCATACTGGGGTTTCAAGATGTACTGTTCAAGCTCTTTTGAAGAAGCACAAAGAAACGGGCAACTTTGATCATCGACGCAGTGGTCGGCCAAGGAAACTTGATGCAGCAGATGACAAACACATCAATCTTATTGCCCTTCAAAATTGGAAAAGATGTACAGCAGCCCCATCAGCTCAGAACTGACAGAAACCAGTGGGATCCAGGTACACCCATCTACTGTCCGGAGAAGTCTGGCCAGAAGTGGTGTTCATGGGAGAGTTCAGCAAAAAGCCAAACCTCCGACATGGAAACAAAAGCGACTCAACTATGCACAAAAACATAGGAACTGGGGTGCAGAAAAATGGCAGCAGGTGATCTGGACTGATGAGTCAAAATTTTAAATATTTGGCTGTAGTAGAAGGCACTTGTCTGCCAAAGGGCTGGTGGAGGTTCCTTGTAAGTTTGGGGCTGCATTTCTGCAAATGGAGTTTGGTCAGGATTAATGGTGTCCACAATGCTGAGAAATACAGGCAGATACTTATCCATCAAGCAGTACCACCAGAGAGGCGTATGATTGTCCCCAAATTTATTCTGCAGCAGGACAACTTCCCCAAACATACAGCCAATGTCATTGAGAACTATCTTCAGCATCAAGATGAACATGAAGTCCTTGAAGTGATGGTATGGCCCCCACAGAGCCCTGATCTCAACATCATCCAGTCTGTCTGGGATTACATGAAAAGACAGAAGAATTTGAGGAAGCCTACATTCACTGAAGAGCTATGGTTAGTTCTCCAAGATGTTTGGAACAACCTACCAGCCGAGTTCCTTCAAAAACTGTGTGCAAGTGTTTTGAAGGCAAAGGGTGCTCACACCAAATATTGATTTGATTTGGATTTCCCTTCTGTTAATTCGCTGCATTTTGTTACTTGATGAAAATAAACTACTAACACTACCATTTTTGAAAGCATTCTTAGTGTACAGCATTTTTTTCACACCTGCATAAAACATTTGCACAGTACTGTATATACAGTAACTTACTCTGCAGAAAAAAATGCATTCCAAAATTCCTCAGTCAGCATTAATGGTTGGTAGTCAAACAGACCTCAGCAGAGCAGAGAAGTTTCTGTAGACTCACTCACAACAAGCCACACTACTTTAACTTCTTGTTAAGTGATATACAAGTGCACACTGGACATATCACTATATGGCCAAAAGTTTCTGGCTGACCATAACACTCCTATGGGCTAGTTGAACATCCCATTCCAGATTTATTCTCCCTTTGCTATTATAATAACTTCAATATTTCTATAAAGGCTTTATGCTTTATTTTGGAATGTGGCTATGGGGATTTATGGGGATTTTCAGCCACACGGTTATTAGTGAGGTCTGATATTGATTGGCAAGAAGGCCTGGTGTGTAGTCAGTGTTCCAATTCATCCCCAAACAGTTCATATTGGGGTGAAGTAAGGACTCTGTCAAGTCATATCAAGTGGGTTCTTGTTGTCATTCCTATGTATAGCTTATATACATTGGAAGGTAATGTTATTTTGTCAGAACCATGGTGTAAACAAACAGTACACAGGACTACATAAAGTACAAATGCACAATAGTGTGAGAGGAGTGCAAGACAGACACACAAGCAGCAATAGTAAAGCAGCAATATAACAGCAAACGTGTCTGATACAGCTTGTAAAGTGAAGTCGTGCAATGTTTTTAAGTCCTATTGGGTTAGGTATACATTGGGAGGCAGGAGATTGTTGAGTAGTCAGACTCTGTCAGAGTAGAAACTATTGCTGAGACTGGTGTTGGTGGCATGGATGCTCCTGTACCTTCTGCCAGATGGCAGGAGGATGAAGAGTCCATGAGTCGGGTGGGAGGGCTTGTCCACAATGCTGGTGGCTTTACAGATGCAGCAGTTGTTGTGCTTGGCGGTGATGGTGGGAATAGAAACCGTGATGATCTTTTCAGCTGTTCTCACAATCCCACAGTCACTGTGCAGGCCAACCTTGGCACAGCATGTTTTAATGACATTGTCATGCTGCAACAGGCTTGGGCCCCTTAGTTTCAGTGAAGGGAAATTTTAAAGCTACAGCATACAAATACATCCTATATAGTTGTGCACTACTTGCACTAAATACATGCACTAAAATTTTGATCCTGGTTATGATAATTAATATAAATTAACATGAAAAGCCTTTAACCTATAGTACGGTTCAGAACATTTATACCATATAGTCATTTGAGAACATTTCTGTAACGTAACAAACAATAAATGTATCCCACCAAGTTCAAGGAAATCCTTAGGAAGGAAATGCAAGCAAAAGGGGCACAGGATCAATGCTAACAGCAGAGGGAGCTAGATCATTACAGAGGCACGTCCAACTGTGAGTGCTCCACTGCTGGAAGAGAAATGAATAATACTACTGCAACACAACTCTCTTGTATATCTTGCACTGTGAGATTGAAAGAGTTCATATGGGATTATCATATGGGAGTGATCATGTATCAACCTTTTCTGCTAACTAGAGCTAAATGCCAGAACTGTTGAAGAATGAGGATTGGTTTGTTATGAACTTTCTAAATGAGGACATACACTGTATTGCCAAAAGTATTCACTCACCCACCCAAATCACTGAATTCAGGTGTTCCAATCATTTCCATGGCCACATGTGTATAGAATCAAGCACCTAGGCACCTATGCAGACTGCTTCTACACAAATTTGTGAAAGAATGGACCACTCTCAGGAGCTCAGTGAATTCCAGTATGTTACCGAGATAGGATGCCACCTGTGCAACAAGTCCAGTCATGAAATTTCCTCACTACTAAATATTCCAGCCAACTGTCAGTGGTATTATAACAATGTGGAAGTGATTGGGAACAACAGCAACTCAGCCTTAGTGTCAATAACTTTCTGCAGAGTCAGTCGCTACCAACCTCCAAACTTCCTGTTGCCTTCAGATTAGCTCAAGAACAGTGCATAGAGAGCTTCATGGAATGGGTTTCCATGACCGAGTGGCTGCATCCAAGCCATACATCACCAAGCGCAATGCAAAGAGTCAGATGCAGTGGTGTAAAGCACGCTGCCTCTGGACTCTAGAGCAGTGGAGACGTGTTCTCTGGTATGACGAATTACACTTCTCCATCTGCCAATCTGATGGATGAGTCTGGCTTTGGCGGTTGTCAGGAGAACGGTACTTTTCTGACTGCATTGTGCCAAGTGTAAAGTTTGGTGGAGGGGGATTATGGTGTGGGGTTGTTTTTCAGGAGTTGGACTCGGCCCTTAGTTCCAGTGAAAGGAACTCTTAATGCTTCAGTGTACCAAGAGATTTTGGACAATTTAATGGTCCCAACTTTATGGGAACAGTTTGGGGATGGTCCGTTCCTGTTCTAACATGACTGCACACCAGTGCACAAAACAAAGGCCATAAAGACATAGATGAGCGAGGCTCATGAGACTGTGAGCCAGGCCTTCTTGTTGAACATCAGTGTCTGACCTCACAAATGTGCTTCTGGAAGAATGGTCAAAAGTTCCCATAAACTCACTCCTAAACCTTGTGGAAAGCCTTCCTAGCAGAGTTGAAGCTGTTATAGCTGCAAAGGGCCGACATCATATTAAACCCTATGGATTAAGAATGGGATGTCACTTAAGTTCATGTGCGTGTGAAGACAGACGAGCAAATACTTTTGGTAATATACTGCAGTTGCATGAATCAATGTTAAAAGCTTGATTTGCGTCATATTTGATCCCTTCATTTCCTCTGAGTCAGTAGTTCAAGTGTTTATTGTCAGGTGTGTGTGTGTGTGTGTGTGTGTGTGTATGGGCCATGTTTTTATTTCTCTGTCCAAATGTACCCACAAGGATAGGAATATTTTTTTTACCTTGAGGGGACATTTTGCTGGTCCCCATAAGGAAAGTGGGAAAAATTTATTGTAGATTTTAGCAAAAATAAAAATAAAAATAAATAATAATAAGATCTTTAAATAAATAAAAGAGCCAGAAAGTTGCATTTTCATTAGTGAGGTTAAGGAAATTAGTATTAATTAGCTGCAGTAATAATTATGTCAGTGGAAAGTCCTCACAAGTATAGCAATACAAATGTGTGTGTGTGTGTGTGTGTGCGTGTGCTGTTTGTGGAATGTTGTGCTCATATCAGTGGGTACTGACGCCATAGGGCACCATTCCACACTCCTCTTTTTGTAGTCCATTATGTTTGGGGGCAAATATGTGTCTCAATTTCCATACCAACAGCTGATGTCATTGTCCCTGTCCTCTAGGCTCCCTTGACCAGGTTATAGATGGACAGATAGCCCATTGCTAGGGCTATATAGGTTTAAAGAACCCATTTAACCCTAGGACACGATTTGTACACTGAGAAAATCTCTGGTATCCTGGCAAGTTGATACTGGATTATTTGTGCTGCTAAGGGCTATATATCACCTGTTGGCAGGGATCTTTTAGTGTTGCTATACAACAGTGTAATGATTTACAGAAATATTTGTCATGCATCAGTTGACCGAAACCATAAAACTGTGTCTGGTGAACACTCATTTAACCCTTTGTACGACTGATTTATTGGGACAATGTTATTTAAAATAGAAAAAAAACTTTTGTCTTCATTATTGCTTATGGGGAGTGATTTGTTTGGAAGAAGAGTCTGGTAAAACCCATCAGATTTTGCTGTTCTGGTAAACCGGTGAAATTTTTTTCCCCAAAGCTGGGTTTTAAGATACCATGAATATATTACATAAAAATTATTTGGAAATTAACTTTACTGATTTTTTAATTTATTTAAAATTTATTTATTATTAGTAATAGAATAATAGAATAATAATAGAAGCACTACAAATAGCATAATTTGTGTACAAATGTTCAAATAATAATAATGTTAGCTTGTCACAGTAGCTTGCACTACATCATTTTAGAAATCATTTCGTATAAATTCTAAGTGTGATGACCTATGGCTTGTTTTTAAAATTAAAGTATTAAAATTCTGTTAAATGTGTTGTTATGTCTGTGGATTTGAAAATCCTCTAGTGTGCACCAGACATAGGCATTAGTTCCTGACATAGTTAATAACAATTAAATCAAGCTGTTGGACAGTTATGTTCCAGTTCAGTTTGTAATCACATAATGGTTTTCAAAATGTGATGCTAGTACTTGGAATGGAATTTTTTTTTTATTTTCTCTTTTATCACAACTGGTGAAAAGCAGATTCTCAAAATGTTCCTCAAGCTTTATTTGTGGTTGAGAGAAACATACACAGGATGGCCAAAGGAATACAGACATCTAACCATTGCTATCATACATGCTTGTAGGAACATTTGGTAGACCGACTAGCCACTCATGGGGAGGTTTGCCACGGTTCCAGGTTGTCTCCATTAGTGGTTCTCTGGAGACCCAGAGTCTTAGCCATGGCTTTGTAACCCTCTAGACCAGCATATTTCAATGGCTTTCTTTAGCATCTGTATTCGAATCTCTTTAGAAAGTGGCATCATGTGCGAGACAGGTTCACAGGTAGACATTGCTAGACAGGTTCTATTTAAGTGATGTTTATATTCAACAGATCAGGCAGTAATCATTCCTCAGGGTGGCTAGTGAAATTTAACCCAATAGTCGTTAACTGGTTGATTTGGTAACTTAGTTTTTTACATGGGGATATATGGTTTTGAATAAATCTTGAACATCAAGAAATGGACTGATCATATAAAAGCAGCATTTTGAGTTTAGGTATGAAGCATATATACATATATGGAGCAGAGGCAGCTGCTGTTGTTTATATATATATACACAGTCAAGCCCGAAAGTATTCATACCCCTGGCAAATTTTGACTTAAATTTACTTTTATTCAACCAGCAATTTTATT
>JAOVYV010000004.1:18220104-18239439 GCA_025674545.1 Hassar affinis | reverse complement strand
CGCAAAAGGAGGCCCTACACCATACTAATAAATTATTGAGGTCTAAAATGACAGGTGTTTCAGTTTCATTGTCTAACCCCTGTATATACACAGTATGTGCTCATTCACCATTTTCACTATTGAGTGGAAAGGCGAAATTGATGTAAGTCTCTGTCACCATCATCATCATCATCATCAGTCTATAATTTTAATCTCTATAATCCATTTCAGCATGATCCCCATGCATGTGAAGTACCTTTATGTGTCTATTTTCATAACCTTTCTTAACACATAGAGAAGATATATTGGAAAATTAAAGATCATTTTTCCTATTATTTAATTTTATGAATTGTATTGCCATGCAGAATACTTGCATTAATGAGACTTCCACTGCTATGAATTGAATAGAAGCATAAATGGGTAAGCTGCTTCTTCCTGCACTATTCTTCCCCTCCATGCAGATGTCCTTGTGTAAGAACTGCTGCAGCTGCACAGAAAAGCTGTGTGTGTGAGGAAGTGTGTGTCAAGCCCAGGCTATGTTCCGTTTCCAAGGAAACGGGAGGAAGTGAGGGGCTTCCTATTCACTGAGAGGGTGTACTGTCTGTGGTCTCCTGAAGCATGTGCATGTAAATGCCCTGTATTAGCTTGCACATTCAGCACACTTAAGTACTTCTATTCCAACCGTATAAGGTGCTCCGTTGTTCATCCATCTATTTATACATGCTTTAAAATGCTTGATTTACTTATAATATATGCTTTTTTGTTAACACATTGGATCACAAGGCAGTTATACAGCATTGTTTGAGCACATGCTGCAATATAAGCAATATAATTCTAAATTATTTCTTTGTAAATAAATAGCATTGAAACCTTTCAAATGACCTTTTTAGGAATATTCAATTTGTATAGTGATGTTAAATTACAGGTCAGTCATATCTAATGAAAAAAGCACAGCTGGCTGTGCTGTTATAGGAAAATAATCAACAGTGGGTTGGTGTGATATGGCAGGCACAACATTTCCATGACATCATATGCAGAGGTCACGTGACTTTGTACTGTATATTTGTATTGATTTGGATTTAAAACTGATTAAAACCAGGGCGATTGCTTCATTTGGATAATTTTAGTATTTTATTTTTGAAAGGATCCGCAAGAACAATCTTTAATTGCCATAATTATTATGCCATAAATTGTGCTAAAGTTTATCACAGGTAATTATCCTTATATATCTTTGTAAACATTTCATACTGACATAAGCCTAGTTATCAGGAAGCTGATAACACACATGTAGTTATGTGAAGATCCATAATTTCCCAGTCCATAAAGTGGAAATGAGAACTGATAGCGTGTCATTGAAAATGGATTCAAAATAATGATAGGGGAGTGAGAGAGAAATACAAAATCATCATTTGATTCACTCCTACACTTCCCTACTCAAGTGTCCCTGTCTCAATGAGCAGTTATCTCAATACAGTCAATAACAGTTTCTTTGGAAATTGCTACATAAACTTCTAATAACTTGTCATCCAGCTGTGGCCTTCTCTCTTTTGTCTATTAAATGCTGTCTTTATTAAAAATATAGTTGACAGAAGGCTGTGTGTGAGCAGCTGGCTGAAAGAGGCTTGGAACCAGTGCACTGATAAGCGTATATGGCTGTGATTTTTTTAGAGCCAGTCAGCTGACTGCACTTTTAAAAAGTTACCCTTTCAGTTGTACTGTTTACATCATTTACATCTATCTGCCAAAGAATCAGCTACACGTGATTTGACTCAAAGACATTTTGCTACATAAGCCTTCAGTAGTTATCTGTGAGATTCCCTAGGTTGTTTTCCCCCTCTGTGTTCATCGTATGCCTTAATATGATTTCCAAATTATGTTGAAATTATCCTTGGGTTATTTTCCCCCAAATAATTTTATGCTACAAATGTGTTATTTACAGACCACTTAACATATTAGAGTAGACTTAACAAGTTGTATCTGTAGGAGAAGCCTTCAAAGTATCAAAAGGAAATGTACACGCTCGCTGAAGTTTAGACTCATTACAAAGTGAACTCTCGGGCACTTTATGGTGACTTTAAGTAGAACCTAGGTTTTAATAGAATGCTTTCATTTAAGAATAAATCCAGGTTAATGAAGTTCTTTGATATAAATTGGTAAAACAGCATTGATCTGTGTTACGTTTATTGGTTTCCCACAAAGAAACTACAGAACCCATTAAAGAATTAATTACAGACTAAAATGGTTATCAAGGACAACGTACGAGTCCATTAGGTCTTATTGATGTTTTAGTAATTTAAGTTATTGATTTCCTGAAAATAAGCAGAGCTGTGGAATTTGCTTTCATGTGGAAATTACTGAACATCGATCTGATCTGAACAGAACATGAAACTGTATCTAAGTCTGCATTGCAGATTCAGCAATGTTATTACTTGGTTACAGATTTATGCTTATTAATTTAATGTGTTATTTATGCTTTTAGTCATATATCACTTGTCAGAGCATCTCTGCATTATGTTATGTTTGTTCTACTCAGCAAATAAAAAGATGTTCACCAGCAGGAGTGAAAAGCTTAATGTAAGCTCTGCAATAACATAATCAACACTCCACATTATGCTTGCTTGTATTGACTTTTAGGTTTTATTCAGTTGGGCTTCACCCAACCTGTGCTGTACAATTCCAGTCACAAATTTCAGTCTTGATATTGTACAAGACAAATGTCTGTCCTTGTCACCACAACATGGATTGATTAGCAAAGTTGACAGGAGGGCAGAGGCAAACACCACTGGTCATTAGTCTCTCTATTCCTTAAAGGATTGTGCTGCTTATAAAGATGAGAAAACCAGGTTCAACCAAAGAATCTGTCCATTATTCCACTTTTGACCTTTCAATGTTCCATTTAAATCCCATCCAGCATGGCTTTGCTGCACTTTTTGCTGCCCTCCATGGAGCGTGAGGCAGATGAAAGTGGAGAGAGACCAGTCCTGCAAGGAACATAGTGGTTAGAGAGTTGTCGCTCTCTTTCACTCTAGTTTCTGTCTCTTTCCATTGATCCATGCCAAGGCTCAATGGCAGTCTGCCCTACCTCTTAATGCGGCTTATCCGCTCACAGAGGATGGAAAGGTATTGTGTGAGCTTGACCATGGCAACAATGAGTACACCGATCACAAGCATGCATGTGGGCCACAGGAGTGATGAAAGAATGGCGGCACGGCCGTAGAGGCGCGTCAGGATGGCGCTGTCGTGTTGCTCTGCTGGGTCTGAGTAACAACGCACCTGCTGCTGGACCTTCAGGCGCTCAGAGATGTTCAGGACCAAGGTGTGCATCAGTGCATGATCTTTACGGCACTTTGGGACGAAGAAACACTATGAGAAAAGAGAGAAAGGTTACCATTATGATTACCATGTTTTTGGTGAAAGTAGAAACATGCCGCATACTCAGTTCTTTACAGCAGACACTTTTTAATCGATACACCAGAACATTTTAGAATGAAAAAAAAACCAGAAAAAATTATTTGGTAAATGCCCCTTTTATACTCAATCTTGAAAATCTCACCTGTTACCAGTTAAACTACTAAATGTGGAAGCATCCAGTGTTACCTATATAACCTTTTCAGTCTTATTTCATATATTCTTATTTCAGCCTTCTCTGTAACTTTTTTTGAGTGTGTTGCATCAATTTCTAAATTTGTTTATATTTAACAAATAGAATTAAAGTTCCTTATTGAAAACACTTAAACTCTTTTCTTTGTCCTTTTAATAAATAAAGGCTTTAATTTACATTTATGGCATTTGGCAGACACCCTTATCCAGAGAGAGTTACATTTATCTTATTTAAACAGTTGAGAATTAAGGGCCTTGCTCAAGAGCCCAACAGTGGCAGCCCAGTGGTGCTGGGGTTTTAACCCCCAACCTTCTAGTCAGTAACCCAACACCTTAACCACTGAGCCACCCCTGCCCTTTAATCAATAATTAAATAAAGGTTCAAGTAAATGAACAATAGATAGATTTCAGGGTGTTTTTGTATTTGAAGAAAGTGTCCTATTTTTTATGGAAATGGGGTTTGTATATATTAATAGATGAAGTTACAATAATTACTGAGATTAATTAAAATCATATTTTGTCAGACAATTCAGTCAGCACACAATAACTATTGACAACGTAGACTGGCAAACACCCAATCCATCTGAACATATACAAAAACTGAAAAGAAACACAACATTAAAAATAGGCCAATTATACTCTCTGCAATTAGAAAACTTTAAAAAACCTTCCAGTTAACAGTGACACTTTGCTATTTGTAGTATGTGAAGTACAGTAACTTACAACTAAATAGGCAATGATGTAATGTTTATAAAGCAATAGTCCATACTTTGATCATATATTATGGGTATTTGTTTTCATCATGTCTGTTTGTTTTTTTTTTTCTTTGTGTCCTGATTTTATGCCATGTGTTTTTGTTTTGTCTGGACTCCTCCCCACATCCTCAAATCCTATGGCATGTGTGTTTTCTATTCTTGCTGTATTAACTAACATTTCCCTGTTTGTCTCTACCATCTCTGTTATTTGACCCTTTAAATAAATAAATTCTTCTTTTGAGTAAGATGTCTACCTTCAATATGATCTCTGTCAAAACAAAACATTTCAAACAAGAACATTCCAAGAAGTAAAAGCAGCTCTGGATAAAGTTTCCATTATTTTCTGTGTTCTGTCTTTTCTAGTCTGTATATACCTCAGGATTGGCCTCCTGGGTTTCTTCATTGTGGGACAGCCTCAATATTTGGCCTGATGAGTTCAGGCTGACGTACACCTGCAGGCATGGGTATCTGGAACTCTTCCAACACTCTGCACCACAGCTGTAGCTACAGTTAATCTCCCCAATAATAGTTGAATTTAGCACGGTACAGCTTGACTCTTCTGTCCACACGCTGAGAGATAGGGAGGGGAAGGGGTTGGAGAAGAGGACATAGACAGAGGGCATGACTAGAAATGTGATATAGGGCAGGAACTTTTAAGTAATTAAGTTTTTCTTCAAGAAGCCCTCCTATTCTGCCCTTATTAACTGTATTAATTGCCTCTGTTTGAACTTGTTACTGATCTAAAAGACACATGTGCACACACTCAGTCAATCACACTCCAACCTCTCTACCATGGCCAAGATCTGTCTAAGGACACCAAGAACAAAATTGTAGACTTCCACAATGCTGGGATGGGCTACAGAACATTAGGCAAGTGGCTTTGTGAGAAGGCAACAACTGTTGGTGCAATTATTAGAAAGATGACTGTCAGTCTTCCTCAGTCTGGGGCTCCATGCAAGATCTCGCCTTGTGGGGTGAGGATGATTCTGTAAAAGGTCAGGAATCAGCCCAGAACTACATGGGAAGACCTGGTCAATGATATGAAGAGAGCTGGGACCACAGTCTCAAAGATTACCATTAGTTACATACTACATCATCACAGATTAAAATCTTGCGGGGCACTCAAGGTCCCCCTGCTCACACCAGCATATGTCATATGTCCAGGCCCATTTGAAGCACCAATGGCCAACTGGATGATCCAGAAGAAGCATCAGAGAAGGTCATGTGGTCAGATGTGAACAAAATAGAGCTTTTTGGTAGCAACTCCACTTGCCGTGTTTGGAGGAAGAAGAAGGATGAGTACAAGCCCAAGAACACTGTCCCATCTGTGAAGCATGGGGGTGGAAACATCATACTTTGGGGGTGCTTTTCTGCAAAGGGGACAGGAAGACTGCACTGTATTGAAGGGAGGATGGATGGGGGTCATGTATAGCAAGATTCTGGCCAACAACCTCCTTCCTTCAGTAAGAGCATTGACAATGGGTCATGGCTGGGTCCTCCAGCATGTCAGTGACCCAGAACACACAGCCAGGGCGACTAAGGAGTGGCTTCGTAAGAAGCATTTCAAAGTCCTGGAGTGGCCTAGCCATCCATGGCCTAGTTATCTTGGTTTTATCTTGACACTAAGTATATGTTAAACCTCAGGTTCATATAATTATCTGTGATATTAATCACCCATACTGTTAATTCAATTGCATCTATGTTCATTATGCATATGCAATATTTGGCATTTGTGCATAATTTCAGATATTTTGTCATATTTGTTGAACCTGAGTTTAAACTTAGAACATGTCATGAGGTGGCCTAAAGTCCTGGCCACCAAGTATATGGCCATTTTTAGTCTCAATATCATTACAGTCTCAATGCTGCCCATTCGCACATTTCATACTGCAGCAAGTACAAACCTACAAATACAAAGCTACTCAATAGTCATACCTCTCTGAATATGACCGCACCATTGTAATGCCCAGGACAAAGTACATCATGATAGAAAAGAATATCATGCTAAGGCCAAGGAGAATAGCTCTGTCCTCTCCTGCTTTCAGTGCTGTCACAGTCTTCCTCTTGTCCAGAATGTCATATTCCCTGATCTTCTGATAAATGGTCCTGAACATCACATATAGACATAAAGCATAATGTCAACTTCTAAAGGCAAATGAACATGTACAGGTTTCAGACAGTTCAAACATGACCTTAGTATTAAATGGTTCCCTCTAATTCATTTTTAAATCTAACATGATGTTATAATACTAAAGTGACAATATATTGATCTCGGACAGACACACACACATGTAATAGCTAACTACTTCGCCTCTAATCCCTATAAAAATATAGGGACACTTCTTTAACAAACCTGCATGGATGCTAATAGGATTTAACCTTAAAGATCAAACAAACAAAGACTTCTTTTGAAGTCTGTCTAGATAAAGAGCATCAATAATCAATATAGCAACATCAATATAGCAACATGAAAGAGGAATTTATTTACAACTTCTGCATGTTTAAGAGACACTCAGCATTAATATTAAGATATGATAACATAAAGATAGAATCTCTCACACACATATGCATAACGCTAAACAAGGATTTCATCATGGTGGTATTTTTTAATGCATGTGGAAAATGTGGCTTATTAAGTATTAGTGCTATTTTGAGAGATTTATCTGAGATGAAATAAGAAGTTGTAAGTAATTGCCTCCGGCATGGGAAAACAAATGTTTTCTTCTGTTTACCCCCATTTAACTTTGTTATATAGTAACAACAGTTTCCTAATTACTGTATGACAGTAAACATAAACACAAATAACTGCAATTGAAGAAAAACTGCCTTGACAATTCATAATGAATCTAATAAAGAAAGAAAGAAAGAAAGAAAAAAGTAAAAGAACAAAACTTAAATAAGATAACTCACACATGAACAGATAGCATACCTTCTTTCATTTCCTGATCCCTGAGGTCCTTTGGTTCCAGCCCACAGGAACATCCTTCCAGCACTCTCTAACGTACTCGCCAAGGACTGCTGGGATAATCTATTGGGCACACACACTCTCAGTCAACCATGAGTGCACAGGTCTTTTGTCTCGCCACTGTTTCCACTATTAGATGACAAAAGCTGCGGAAACATGAATCTCTCACAAGAAAGTGTTTTTCTCTGAGTCAGAGCTCAGAGCCAGCATCACTCACAACGTTCTGAGACGCTTCATTATGCACAGAGGTTGGAAAATAAAAGCAGCTTCAAGCATCTGGGAAGTGTCTTCGTCAATAAAGTTTAGGAAAAAAAATCCGAGAGCCAAGAAACCAAATAAGTGATCTTAAGCTGAAGAACACAGCAGGAGAAAATGATCAAGGCATAGTCCTCAGGGAGGAGTGAAGTGAGTCTACCTGAATGAAGCTCTTTTCAGACATAGCTGACATCAGTCGGTGGGTTGCCTTCATCTACTCCCTCATTTCCTGCTTGCTTGTTAGTTATTGACTATTCATAGGTAGTGAGCGAGCAGCAGGATGGGGGATAATGAGCAGAGCACTGGGCAGGGAGAGGAGTACCCACCACACTACTGATCCCCAGTAGCATCAGTGACTACCTCCCTCCCTCACCCACTCCCTCATTTACTGACTCACCAAGCAAACAAGGGAACGGTGGGTGGGGGGCGTTGGATTTGTGAGCATTTTTCAGAGCCTCCTTGTCCCCAACAGCTGGCTACTGATTGGCTTTATAGTACATGGGTGACACAGGTGTTTGGGTGTTTTGCAAGGGACTGCCATGCTTGTGCAGGTAACAAAGGACAGCTTACTTGAAGTCCAGTTTTGAGTGTGTGGGGGTGATATGAGAGTCAACACGAAAGCTCATTCAGTTCATTTTAAATGGCCCTTAATTGCCAGTTCATTTGTTTATAACTTTATGTCAGTGAGTCAGTGAATGAGTGTTTGAGGGAGCAAATGAGTTAGGGACATGTAAATGTAAAAGAGAATCTGGGTAAATGAATGCCTGAGAGAATAACTTATGGATAAATGAGGGTTTGGATTTGCAGTAGGTAAACGAATGACGGGGGGGGGGGGGATTAAATGATTGGTTTAGGGAATCAATGAATTAATTATTGAGATAGAAGTGATTGGGTAAAAGACAACTGAATGAATGACTGAGGGAATTACTGAGGGAATGAGGATATTACTGTAAGAATGTATGAGAATTTGAAGTTTGTGGTGGGTGACAGAGTGACTGATGCATTGGGTGAGGGAGTAAGTGATTGAGTAAGAGAATCAGATTGATTGAGGTAATAGTTGAGTGAATGAGTATGTGAGTGTGGAAAGTGGAGGCCAATGGAATGACTGAGCTAAGTGATGCATTGGGAGAAATACTGGGGCAATAACATAAGCCTAGAGTGAGTGGCAGTATTTTCCATTTGAACAGAATCACCAATATGTGTCTTAATAGTTTAGCCAAATGCTATATACCTTTGTAATTACCTTGGAGTGAATTATATTAGTAAATTTATCAGTGAGGGCATTTAAAGTGGGGGCATTGCCACAACATCTGGACCTTACTAATAATGGATTAATCCAAGTTAAGCTATAAATAGCTGTGTTATGTTCAGAAAAATAGTATGTGCATGCTTTCTTTTTTTATGAGATTAATGAACATCTAGTAGACATTTTATGGCAAATGGATGCTTGGTGAGGTTCATTCCTATTACAGTGATCATAAGTCGTAGTGTAGACAAGAACCTAGCATTTCTAAGAGGGCCCATTTTCAGTGTGTCTGTAGGTAAATAGCATACTAATGTTACCCTCTCCTCTCCATAAGTGTTTGTGGAATCCATGCAGCTACTTAAGCACTAAAGAGTGAATTGCATCGAGGTCTGTTTTACCAGCTAAATACATAAATTATTAGGGCTTAATAGAAACAAGTATCTACATTTCTAAAAGAAAATTAGTCCCCTTGCAGTGTCTAGGACTCACTGATTTACTATGATTCCACTGGTTAAAGCTGTGAAGAAGAAAGTAAAATAGATAAAGTGGGTTTTTATGGTGTCCACTGGGCCTCATTAGCAATGTTATTTTCATTAGTTCTACAATTCCCAGTTCCCAACATTTATTTAAGTCATAATTACATGCCTAATTTTGCATGAAATTATGACACTAATTACAACAATGGAGGTAAACTGCTAACAAAGCACAGAATTGTTGATGAGGTTAAAGTGAAATTATTTCTGTTTCTGGAATGAATGTGACCATGCTGAAGAATGTTTCTGCATTATGAATCAGGATCCCATTTTCCCTTCTTGAACTACTGATACTACTACTACTACTACTACTACTACTACTACTACTACTACTAATGACCTATAAAACTGCTTATAACAGTGATGGTGAATTCTCAAATCAGGCAGAATTTGATTGATTTTCTATAATAGAAGTTGCAAAAGCTGCAAGGCAAAAGATTTATATATAAAGTTGTATATTAAACTCATTCTAATATGATATTATTTCTATAGTAAAAGCTCCACATAATATTTGGCTAATAATACTGTGTTGTTATTTAAGACACAGAATCATTCTGTGTCATGATCATTCAGGCAGGAGAGAATTATTTTAACATTTTTGTAAGGAGTCTCCAGTGTCATGCTTTTTAACAGTCAGAGGTGAAGCTGTTGTTCACCACAGAAAAGTCTACAGAGGAAGTAACAAGCTGCTTTTTTTCTGTTTTCAAAGCATAAAGATGGACCAACTGTTTAGAGCTGCTATAATGTAAATCATAACAGAAACTAACTTGTTTCATGGATGTTCCACACCATTAAGCATAATTATAAAGTGACAAAAAATATGACTTGTCATTCTTCAATAAATAAGCAAGCAATGCATGAATTAAATGTGTCATTAGATTTAAAATGTATTTACACTCAGCTCTATAGCAGATGTTACTGCATTGACAGACCCAGGCCTTTAGAAGTGGTTGTGTCTCATTACAAGTATAAAGGTCCTTAACAAAGATTCAGCAAAACACATTTTACAAAAAGCTCCCTATTCAATTATTGTTTTAAACTGACATTTTCCCTGTGTATGAGTTTACCATTCTCGTCAAGCAAAAAAAGTGATTATCTTTTAATGAGAGCATTTTCAGGTCATTAATCTAATGAGAGTTTCATTATGGAAAGTTTCTACTCTGTTGGTTAAAAAGGGAATGGTATATAAACACACGCTTATAAGTGCATGGAATATTAAATACTCTCTGCTGTGCTGCTGATGCAAATGCAGGTGGATAAACAAAAGGGGCCACTATGTAAACCAAACTGATCTGAGATCTGAGGGTTTCACACTGAGAGACCTTCTGCTACTGTTCATGAAACAGAATTATGGAGACCTGTTTTCCAACTATAGTCAAAGTCCTAAATGTTTTATCTCAGACAAAACAATTTATCCAAAATATTAAAAACAGATTAATACACACTTACTCCAACTGTGTAGATATTCTTTCTTTCTTTCTTTCTACATGCAACTTTACTTGTATCATATTTTTCCTATTATCTTAACCCACTACTCCAATCCATACACATTTGTTTATCTAATATCTCATTTCCTGTTTCAGCTGTTACCCTAGTGTCCTTTTGCTTTTATTATTTGTATTTCAAGATCAGTCTTCCTGAAGATAGATCATGATAAAGTACTTGGTCATGATTGCTGTTTTGATGTGTGTTTGCCAACCTGACAATCAGATTGTTTAACAACTGTTAGTGTTAGAGAGAAAAATCCCCCAATGAAACGCTCTGCACACACTTCCTACCTCAGAAACCTTTCTTCCTAGATATCTTGGTCCTTGATTGTTTACTCTAATTTTCAGCTCACCCACACATTCTCTGTTTGGTTTAAGTCATGTAACTCTAATGAGCTTTGCAAAAGGTTTGGCTTACTTACTCCAAATTTGATTAAATTACATATCAACCACTATATTTTACAATAATAATAATAATAATAATAATAATAATAATAATAATAATAATAATAATAATAATAATTTATCAGGCTGATTCTGGCAGATATCCTGCAAAGTATCTTAATCAAAAGTTAGTTTTGAGGTCAGCTTTTCTTGTCTGCAATGCTATTGATTCTTATTATTTTGTAATGAGCTTTATCAGTCAATAATATGTTTTCCTCAGAGTATCACTTATACCAATTAAAGTATACTCTGAAGCACCTGAAAAACTGGTATACCAGACTTGGTAGGTCCCCCACAGGATTTTGGAGGGAACGTTGCAGTCTTCACGTTTGTCGAGGCTCCAGCATTGACATCCAGTGTTACTTGAGGCAGTGTTGCACGTCTAACACGTGAAATGTGAAAATCATGATAACTTGCCATTCTCAGAGCAGAAACAGCAAAATCCATTAGATGAATCTCACTCTATATATATGCACTGGCGGATGCAACCTATGACTTGCATAGGTGGCATTGCTATGTATTTTGCATAGGTGGTTTTTGTGGTACTTTATTACAGGTATTCACATTGTACAATCAAAGTACAAATTGCACAAAAGCAGCAGAAGAAACAAAATTAAGTTTTAGTTTATAAATGTTTTAGAGATCATGAACACAACTGCTTATCTGCACCATTGTGTGTGTGTAATATTTTGCCCTACATAATTCTTATCATATCGTCGATGATACAGATGACATTGATGATAATGCAGTGCATTGAGCTATGAAAGGGTGGTTTGTTTGAACACAAGGATATACTAAGCTCGATGCTAGATAGTCATGACTTCTGGCTGGAGAATGTCAATGTGTCTTTTACAATGTAGTCTTTTAGATACATTAAGAGAGGTATGCCTAAGGTAATTTACAACCAGATGCTACTCTGATCTGCATGGACAGTGAAATGATGAATGAGACGACAGGGAGTTTTTTTCTGTCTATCGAGTTTTTTAGGACCTCTTTTTAATCTGATCCTAGTAAAGTGTTTCTGTAGTGTGTAATGATGAAGAAAGTTTTCTGGGTGCAACACAATGAGAGAGGATAACCAAAGGAAATAATCCAGTTCACTGGCACGGTTGAAAGCTTAGGGCAAACAAGTCAATGTAAATCTGTGTACTCCTCACATAGCTTTTACAGCTCCTTTTACAGCTCCTTTTCCACCAGCTGGGGGCTATTTTTTAAACAGTGATGATTTGGAGAAGCAAGGCTACAGAATTGTTGTGATTCTACAAACAGTCGTTTTTTTTTTCAGGATGCCCTCTTCCTGATCTTTATGTAATTTTAACATCAATCACTTCCAGTTAAACACAGATCTTAACGCTAAAATTACTCTTCCCAGACCAGTATTCACCTCCAAATTACATGCTAAGGGATGATGAATAAGGAGTCACAATTCCAAAGGAAAAAAATGGTCAGTGTAGCAGGATCCTAACTATCTTGTACATTTTTGTTGAAACCAAAAGTTGCCACCAGTCAATTCCTTATAAAAGAAAGAAAATACCTACTTTTATAATGATATAATAAGTACAAACAAAATATATTACTGACAAAGTAATTTCATAATCCATTATGGTTGTAGAGTTGAATAATTAACTAAGAAATATTGTTACAATGGGCATGAATCAAATGTTTTTGTTACAGTGGGTATAAATCAAAAGTTTCAGCAATGATCATTGAAATATCAGGACATTTATTAAAAGTGACATCAGTAAAAAAAACTTTTCTCAGACAGCGCTGTTCTTTAAAGCATACTCATATGCAGAATTAAAGCATTACTGTGCAACTTACAAGATGTGAGTACTTACAAGAGTGAGGAGGGTAATCCTGTACCTTACTCATTAAGTATAAGGGCTTAAAAGCTCACATATGGACAGAATAACAAATGTAATAGTGAAGCCTTAAAGAGCTTAGCAGTAGGGCATTGAATAAACTAAAGTAAAACAAAACAGCAACCTTCTTTCAGTTCATGGATTAGGTTAAAATGTATTTCTAAAAGAACATCATTCTTCAATATTGAAGCTCTAGACAAACTGCTGTTTGATTAATTCCTCAGTTACGGACAATAAAATCCATCTAACATCATGGATAGTGTCACTGTCCATGCAATGTTAATAGAGTCCAGTAAAAACGGAATAAATAAGACCGTGTACTGTTCTAATCTTGACGATCCCTAACTGAGGATTTGTTAACACTGTCAGTGATTTGAACATCAATTTCTCTTAAAGAAAAACATTGCTGCCAGCTGTCTGGCAAATATTTGCTCTATTTTGAGATATCAGCCTGCTAACTGGAGCAGTCTGATCGAATTTTCTCCTACAGCTATCTGAACAATATATCCTTCTTTGTCAAGAATCATGAATCAGTGGAGATGCATATTGAAATACCTGCATTCATATAGTTGTCGTTGGCAGGTGTAGGATGAGGCGCAGTCGCAGTAAGAAGCAGCCATTACTCCAGTGCTTTAAGCATGGTCAGGCTTCTGTCAACAGATTATTCAGCAGGGCCAGACTAACTGGCAATAAAAGACTGACATGCCACTCCTGGGACAAGCACCCCACACACGTTTGTCAATATTGTTTTGTGGGCAGGAAGGGAGGGCTCCTGACAACGGCTATCAGTTGGTTCCTTTCATCTAGCCTCTGGTCTGGAATCCACTCAACAGGCTGTTAATCTTCCTCATTTAGGTCCAAGTCATTCTGAGGCAGACTAACAGTAGGATAATAAACTTTAAACAACAGCATATATAGCTTAGAGTCTGCGCCGATGCCCCTGTCAAGCTGACAAAAGTCTTGCATCAGGAAGTTACTGTATTACAATATATGTGTATATATGTATAGAGCTTTGCAGCTGTACTCAGGAAACTGTAATATAAACATGTATATAAAAATACAAATGTTTTGAAAGATATTTTAAAATGAATATCTCATTAATACTATTTTACAAGTAAAAGGCTACAGAAAACAAACTTGAAGACTAAGTGCCCTGTGTAGTTTCAGCAATTGCAGATTGCTAATCATTTGAGTGATTTCAAACAGCTTTTTTATGATGGCTATGGCCACGGCTGATTGGTGTAATCAGACCTAGCCTACAAAAATGTTCCATTCATTATGTATGTTTGTGACTGAGCAATCAAACAAATGAGCAATACAGTTTAAAAAAATCATTAAAAAAATCTGATTGCCACATGAGCATCCTAACACAGTCTAAACAACAATACCTGAGGCAGATTCCAATCCAGAGAAATAGCTAAAAGAATTCAGCATGAAACTGTTAGCATTGACATAAGTTCTTGTCCTTTAAGTTGATGAACAGTTGTAGAATCAAACTCATAACCTTCCACTCAGTAGTGTGGAAACACTTTATATCAGTATCTGCTTTTAGCGGCGAATATCCATTTCTGTTTTGAATTTAAACCTGAAGTGGGTGTGGCCTAAAGTGGTAAGGCTATTTATTTATTTATTTATTTAATAAGAATCCTTCCAGCACCAGAAAGAAAAACAAGAGGCAAAAAGCCCATTTCCAGAAAAGTTGAATATAAATAAAGTTAAATATAAACAAATATAGAAATTGATACTTGCAACATACTCAAAAAAGCTGGGACAGAGGCATGCATACCACTAGGTCACATCACCTTTTAATTATACTTATTATTTGTTTGGGAATTAAAGATACTAATTGTTGCAGTTTTGCAAGTGGATTTTTTGCCCTTTCTTGCTGTATACTAGATTTGAGCTGCTTAACATTCCATGGTCACTGTTGTCTGATTCTCCTCTTCATGATGCGCCATACATTTTCAATAGGAGACAGGTCTGGACTGTAGGCAGGCCAGTCAACCACCTACACTCTATGTCTATGAAGCCATGCTGTTGTATCTTATGTAGAATGAGGCCTGGCTTTGTCCCGTTGAAAGAGACATGGAGTTCCTTAGAAAAGATGTCATCTAGATGGCAGCATATACCTCTCCAAATTACCAATATAAGCCTCTGCATCAATGGTGTCTTCACATATATGCAGATCACCCATGCTGTGGGCACCAATGCACCCCCATGCCATCATTGTTGTTGCAATTTTCATTGGTCTGTATGCTCTTTTTCATCTTTGGCAAAATAAAATAAAATCTGCTGTCAGCTTTTTCCAAAAACATGAAACATGGACTCATCTGACCTCAGAACATGTTTCCACTATCTTTCAGACCATCTCAGATGACTTTTGGCCCTGAGAACTCATCACTGTTTCTGCACAAAATTAATATATGGCTTCATTTTGCATAATACAGTTTGCATTTCTTGATGCAGCAGCAGACTGTGTACTCCTGAGCCCATGTGGCTGTGTCTATTACAGTAGCTTAAAGGTTTGATTTCAAACAATACCACCTAAGGGCTTGATGGTCACACACATTCAGCAGCGGTTTCCACCCTTGACCTCGAAGCACTGAGAATTCCCCCTGACCCCCTGAATCTTTTCATTATATAGTTCATGATATTATGAACTGTAATTGAAGAAAGACCTAAATCCTTTGGAATCTTGCACTGAGAAATGTTTTATTTGAACTGACTGACAATTCTCTCACCAAGTTTATCACAAGTGGTGAACCACGACCCATTCTTGCTTGCAAAGACTAAGCATTTGGTGGATCCTCCTTTTATACTTTTTCTTGACCTCACCTGTTAAACTGCTAATTGTGGAACCTTCCAGAACAGTGTTATCTTGCCTCTGTCCCAACCTTTTTGAATGAGTTGCAGGCATCACTGTCTATAGTTTTATTTTGTTTACAAGACCTAATCTATGCTAGTTTATCATATTTTGCTTGAGACTCAGCTGTAAGTTGGGACATATCATGTATTTCATGACTTAAAACCAAGATAATTAAATAAACAATGCAAATATTACTTTGGATGTCTGATTAATCTGTTAAATAAAATGTTGAACATTAAAAAAAACTCAGTGACAGTATAGCAGGTGTCCTGGGAAGCTAACCTTGGGACTCTGACAGAGATATGCCATTTATTCACATGCACTTCCTGATATAACTCAAAACACTGGCTTGTCAGCACCGGCATGGCTACAGGTTGGGAAGGTCAAATGGAACATTTAGCTTGTATGCATGCTTTGGCTTTTTATGTTCCACTGGAATGCTCCAAGGTCAAACACCTCATGACCTTCAGTTGATGAACAGGCTTTTATTTGAGGAAGCATGGCATGGATATAGTGCTAGTTACCTTACAACATGAGAACTAAATGCAGTGTACAGATTATTCAGATTTGATGATGCCACACTCTGCTTTGGAACCTGTAGATTTCACTCCATTTGTATGGTTTTATATTATCAATATATTGTAATTCTCATACAACCAGGACTACATTAAGGGTACAATATGTCACTATAATAATTGGCATCTCAGACTTCTCAGACTAAACATGACTAAACAGATTTTTTTACTACAAAATCATACTTGAATGCCACACATCATGTCATTTAGGTCTGATAGAACCTCTTGTATAGCTAATTATATAACACTGTCCAGCTACCCAACCTAAGGCATGATAGTGCACAAAGATATAGTAAACCAAGAACTGTGGCTCCTCTCTCGCTTGGTGTTTTCTGCACTTGTGAATCATCGACTATGTGGATAGTCACACATACCTACTCAAACGATTGCATTTCCCCACAACAGTTTAACCGGCCACCCTTACTTCAATGTATAATCTGACATAAACACATTGTAGACTATTGCTAATAACTACTACTGTAATCAAAAAGACTGCCCTGTGCTCATGCCAGGATACATATTCACAATAATATGCAGAGCCTGCAACTTAAGTTCAAATGTTTGTGTGGTGTAAAGCATAAGGAATAATTAATTAATAATTTATGTCATATTTACTCTATGCATTTAATATCAGCCTTTACTTGTATTTATAGCCCTAAACATACAGGCATAGCACGATATGTTATGGTTACAGCAAACCACCAGATGGTGGAGCTGGACTAATACTGCTCTTCACTCGTCCTTAAGTCAATGTCCAGAATTGTGTATTAGCTGAGACGCACCTCTGTTTTTAGCAAACGCCACACTGCATGAGCAGCTCACTGAATAGTGCATCAGTCTGCAGTTACATCTGAGGTCTGTGTTCAATTTACTTGTGTCCCTTTCAACACAAACTCAGCATTGTTTACCTTTATTCTGCTACAAATGTATACTGCAATGATTAATGATTCACACTGTCATCCAGAATTCATTCATTCATTCATTCATTATCTTAACCGTTTATTCCTATTTCAGGAATGCAAGGCAGGAACAACCCTAGACAGGGCGCCAATCCATCATAGGACACACACACACACACACACACACACGGGCCACTTTAGAGACCCCAATCAAACTAACGAGCCACCGTGTCACCCACCCAGAATTAAATTCAATTAATTCATTCATTCATTCATTTTCTTGACCGCGTAGTCCTTTTCAGAGACGGTGCCTAGCCGGCAGCATAGGGCGCAAGGCAGGAACATCCCTAGACAGGGCGCCAATCCATTGTAGGGCACACACCCACACACCCACACTATAGGGACATTTTTGGGACACCAATCAACCTAACATGCATGTCTTTGGACTGTGCGAGGAAACCGGACTACCCGGAGTAAACCCACACGAACACGGAGAGGACATGCAGACTCCACACAGAAAGGACCCAGACCGCCCCACCCGGGGATCAAACCCGGGACCTTCTTTTGTGAGGCAACAGTGCTACCCACCGAGCCACCTTGTCGCCCACCCAGAATTAAATTCAATTCAATTTTATTTGTATAGTGCTTTTAACAATGGAATGAAATGATATGTGGAAGAAACCTTGTAAATAATCTGCTCCCTGTCAATGCCTGGCTGGACACCTATTAGTCGTCCTTTTGGGGGCAGCTGAGGTGCATTTTGCGTGTCATTGGCTGACAAACATGTCGAAACAAATACATAGAATTTAATTGGTTTAACACCATGTGATCTCATAACTCACCAACCAGCTACACGCAGAAACCCCGCCCTCTAAGTGCTGCTCAATTAGAAAGTACACACACCTGCCGCAAGCACTGCTGTGAAAATGCCGAAAAGATAAACGACTTTATCCGGAGTGATCAAATATTCTGTCATTTCAAAAAGTAAGAAAGATGAATTCCATGCTTTCTATATGCTGTGCCGATGTGATGTAAAGGAAAGGGTGCTATTTAACTACATGCTGATACAGCAAAATGTTCAGAGTGTAGGTACATGATCTCTGGCATCCTTTTTTTAAGTAGTGCTGTCAAAGAATTGACCGCGATTAAAAAAATTAACGCCACTAAAATTTTTAAACGCAGATTAAAAATGAGTTAAATTCCACAACGCCATCAGTGAACACACACATTCCGTTACTACGTCCACTACGTTACTGGCTATAGTCTGCATTACGATCGCAAGCTGTATCCCTGCTGTTAAGTGAAGAATAAAGCAGCATTCGACAGTGGGTTCTCTTAAAATAGACCAGTGATAAATGGTAACATTTTCACCGGCCCTGCAATTCCCATCTGCATGTACAACACAAATCCAAATGTGCGTTAAAACGATTAAAACGTTAATGATTAAAAAAAAAATACTCAAAATTTTTTTAGACTTCACTATTGCAAGTAGGCAGGTTTGGTGAGTAAAACTCTAATTTATATTAAAGATTTGGAGTTCAAGTTGGTTAACACTTTTATATAGGTTTTGATGTTATGTGATGTGGATACACTCATGAAAGCATTTCAGCTAGTAGACACCACACATTCTGTGAGTTTCTTGAAATTGATGATTTTTTGTCCCCCTCCTGATATTCTGGTGTCATGTCCTTCTTTTGCTGTAGTGATGTCATCCTTTTTAGTGTTATGAAAGTGGAAACCCTACGGATAGTGTGATTGTAAATAATTTCCATTCTATAATTGTATAATATACAGTACAGGCCAAAAGTTTGGACACACCTTCCCATTCAATGCGTTTTCTTTATTTTCATGACTATTTACATTGTAGAT
>JAOVYV010000004.1:18192406-18203726 GCA_025674545.1 Hassar affinis | reverse complement strand
CGCCCCACCCGGGGATCGAACCCGGGTCCTTCTTGCTGTGAGGCGACAGCGCTATCCACTGCGCCACCATGCCGCCCATTATTCAAGGCGTTTACCTTTTTCTTTTGTTTAATATGGAAATATCTATCCCATTTAAAGACTAACCCTTTTTTGTTGGATCCAGTTAGCATTATTAAGGAACCATTTGCTTTCATATGCTCCTTTCACACTGTGTAAATATGTGGAAGCTTGTTTCCACAAATGTGTTATGTAAATACATGCCACTTTCAATTGCTGGGCTAAAACTAGGATAGGTGTGTCAGGGAGTAGAAAAAAGGGGAGAAAGAGAAAGTGAACAGTCTGCTCTTAATTAAATAATACACTTCCACGCTGGCATTTCCCAGCAGCAGTAGGGCTGGTTGCTATGGGAATGGTGCAGAGACCCACTTTGCTTGCCACAGAGTTGCTGCAATTTTTCTTCCGAGAATAACCCATGATGAAAAGGCTTATCATTTATATCAAGGCTTTTCTTTGATCAAACCTAGATTTTCCTATATGTATGTCTTTTCATTGCTGAAGCACGTGTTCTGCCTTAGCTTTTAATTTTTTTTTTGTGTGTGGACCCTCCACCAACACACAAACACTACCACCACCACCATCTTTTGTACAATTCATGAGGCACTGGACATTTTCTCCCTAGGCTCCTGTGCAAGCAAAGGCACATTTTTTCAGCATTGCATAATTTCTGACTGCAGCGAGTGACCTACTTCTCCTGAATCGTTGCCGGGCTTGTCTGTGCTGGAAGGAATGGGGGAGAGATCACACCGCTCATGCGAGACAGTGTAGCTTCATGTACATTTATAGTAATGGAAGAAAGGCTATGCTCAGACCATGTGTAAGCAGCTATGTCCACCCTGAACAGCAATTCAAGTCAGGATTTCTTTGACCATAACAGTTACATTTTTTATAACCACAATGTAGACTAAAAATGTAGCTTTATGACTTCAATGATATAGAGATATATACTGTAACATAAACATCAAATGAATCAAACACTCAAGTACCAGAAAAAGTTAATATTTAGTAGGTCCCCCATGGGATCTGGGAGGCAACATTGCACAGTCCTCACACTGATGTCTGTTGAGGCCCCAGCATTGAATTCTGATGTTACTTGAGGCATGCCTATTGCATGAAACGATCCATCTCACAAGCTGCAACTATTAAACTGTGTTGAAAATCGCAAAATCACGATAACTTGCTATTTTCATGACGGGAACAACTCTAGAATCTTCCATAGATGTCTATCACTTTATATACGTACTGGTGGACTCAACCAAAAGGTGGTCTTTCAATGTATGTCTGGAACTTCAGTGTATTCTTAACATTACCTGCTTAACATTTTCAATTGAAACAGTCTGGATGGAAGATTAAATTAAAACCATCGCACTGAGACCAGAGCACGCATTCCTTATTTGCTAAAATAACACATCTAATTTGTCATGACTAGTTCAGTAATACAGTCCTGAATCTGATCGCTATTTGTCAAATCCTGCAGTTGAAAGATTTCATTTGCAGAGTTTTTCTTCTCTTTTTAAATATTTCGTCAGCAAAGCACCATCGAACAGAAACAATGGTTTCTGGAATTTAGTTTCCTGGCATTCAAACATAACATCAGTGTGCAGCAATAAATTAAGATTGTTTAGAGACATTTATAATATTACCACTTTATTACACACACTTTCCACATCTGTTTGTATGGTTTTTTTCTCTGTAATAGCTAACAGTTATAATTTTTCAATAAATTGGCATACTCATTTTGAATTAAGCTCCTTTCTCTCAGCATTTCAGGTGTGCGAACGCCAAATAAATTTTTAATTCATTGCCTGCCAGGAAACTGAAATGAGATGCTGTGCATATTCTTTGTCTCTTGGTGTTAAGGACAACTAAACAAAAGACCTTGGAATATATAATGAGACCTCGGGTCTCCAACCCTGAACAAGATGAACATCTCACTGCACCCTTTCTTAATTCTGTTATGGTTTGTTTTGCACCCTGGTCGCCTAGTAACACTGTCCCTTGGCAGGACCATTTGTGTACAAGAATAATGCCCAACTGGGATTCTCTATCTTACTGTTCTCTTTGTGTTCTCTCCTTGGTATCTCAGTAGTAGGAGTCATTTACACACATTCACTATGAGTTGTGCAGTGCACTCACACAGACACGACACCATCCACAATCAATAATGATCTAAATATCTAAATGTGATTTGACCTTCATGAATAAGGCAATGGCTATTAAAAATAGCCACAAGCCTGAAAATACCCATATTCACATGTACAATTTAGAAGTTTACAACAATAGGAGCTGTAGTGAACCTTGATGGAAAGTGTATTTTGCTCCTACACACTCTGAGAGTGATGATTAAAGAGGCAAAAATTTCTCCAAGAATGTTGCAGAAGAAACTAGCATTTTGGGGTCAAAATGCAGTTGAAGGCCAACTCCATGCCCACAAATGGTTTGCAATGTGTGCCAGAAGAAAGTCTTTTCAGACAAACATGCCTGGAGTTCACTAGATGCTGCAGGAACTTTGACTAGAACAAGATTTTATGGTCTAAAGAGAGCTATTTGCTAGCAAGCAGGTGAGTTTGATATAAAAACAAGGATAAGTATTCAGAACAGTATATAATCCTCAATAATTAAACATGATAGAGGTGCCACCAATGTAAAATACTACATTAAATTTAAACTCCTGCATGAAAAATCATACTTGCATAAGATTACAAAAGTATCAGCAGCAAACTAGTTGGTAAAGTATCGGTATGGTCGCTCTGACTGAGTTTTTATTAAATTATATACCGAATTTTCAGTGAGCTCCCAGGATATTGAAACTCTGCCTTTGATGAGTAGTGAGGAGATGTCGGATTTGTTTTATTCATCTTGTACACAGATTTTAGATGACATTGCTCCTTATAAAGATAAATATATCAAAATTAGGTTTCAGTCATAGCTTAATGATTAGATTTGTGTCTTAAAGGAAGGAGAGTTGGAGAGCATAGCTGCAGATGGAAGAAAGATAAATTACAGATTTCACTGGACATTCTGAAAGCTAGTCTATGCAAGTTTCAAGAGGCTGTACAAACAACTAGACTGATTATTTTTCAGACTGAATGCAGAAACTGTCCATAAGCCAAAGGTTTAGTGTGATAAATTCTTTGTTCAGCCCTACTACCTCTTTTAATTTTGAAGCATCTGAAGAAATATGTGATTTCCTCAAACGCTTCATAAGCAACTTTTAAAGAATGGGCACATTTTACACCTATACAAAATGAACCATTTGTTCATGGAATGTGCAGTTTTTACTTTTGAAAATTTTGAACCTGTGCCACCTTTTCAGTTAAAGGAATTTGTCTCTCACATGAAGATCACCACTTTTCTTTTTGATGTTATTCCTATCTGTTTTTTAAAGAATTCTTTTGATGTAGTAGCCTGTGATTTAGAGAGAATTATAAACATTTGTCTCACTACAGATACTGCCCCTAAGTCTTTTAAACATGCAGTAGTCTAGCTGCTTTTAAAGAATCAAAGCTTGGATCCAAAAAGTCTGTGTAATTATCCCAATCTCTAAACTATCGTTTTTATCTAAAATGCTAGAAAAGATAACTTATAATCAGCTTACAGCTTTGTCTAAACGAGAACAGTATTTATGAACTTTTTCAATCAGGGTTTAGATCATTATACAGTATGGAAACTGCATTGCTTAAAGTGACAAATGTTTTAGTGGCCAGGGACCAGGGTGATTTCTCTGTACTGGCTTTGCTGGATTTGTCTTCTGCTTTTTACATGGTTGATCATTTTTAATTTTTAATTTTAAAATGATTTCATTTTAAATTTTAATTGGAATATTGTGTAGGTATAAAGGGTGTGGCATTGAACTGTAAGGTCCTTTTAGGTCCTTACATTTACGGCATTTGGCAGACACCCTTATCCAGAGTGACTTATCAAATCTTATTTATACAACTGAGCAGTTGAGGGTTAAGGGCCTTGCTCAGAGGCCCAACATTGGCAGCTTGGTGGTGCTGGGGCTTGAACCCCCAACCTTCTATTCTGTAACCCAACACCTTAACCACTGAGCTACCACTGCCCCTTATTATTCCCTCTATACCTTTTGCGTTTATGTGGCTTTTCACTGCTATGCAGATGATCTACAGCTGTATCTTCCTTTGGAATTCCTTTGGTAATCAGTGCTCCTTGATGAGACTAGAAGAGTGTGTCGTGGATATCAAAAGGTGGATGGCTAATAACTTCTTCCAGCTAAATGATAGTAAGATGTCCTGTTTGGCTCACCCAAATCAGTTCAAACTTACTGACATGATCTGAGAGCTTTTACCCTATATAAATAATTTGTTATTTTGACATTAAATCATTTTTCTCTCAATGTGAAAGAAAGAGAAAGTTATTTATGCTCATATTTGCTTATATTTGCTCTTGGCTGGAGTACTGTAATGTGCTATATTTAGGATTAAGTCAGGCATGTATTAGCCATTTACAGCTGCTTCGAAATGCAGCAGCCCATCTTTTAGTGGGTGCAAAGAAAAAAAATCACATTGCCCCCATTTTAGCATCTTTACTTTGGCTATCTGTGCATTTTAGCATATAATACAAAGTTTTATTATCTATTTTAAGGCCCCTGGAGACTTAAGATCATCATCTCAGTTAGTATCATACATCCATTGTATGTATGGAATATGGTTTATTTCTTTTATATTGTTTTTATGGATATTTTTTGGATGTCTTGTTCTTTTTTACTCTTTTTTGTAAAGCATGTTGAACACCTGTGTTTTTTTACAGTGCTATATAAGTAGAAAAATCTTGAACTTGAAACTTGATATTATTATATGCGCTATCAAACAATTATTAATACTGAAACATCAGTGTGTACGCAGCATGGTACTGCTGTAGCTTCTAGAGATGGAGCTAGTCTGATCTCCTTAATATACAGTTTTAAGATACAGGGACATGAGATAAATCTGAGGGGTCATGAGATGATTAATGGGAGAGGAAAGAAGAAAAACATTGTTCATATACAAAAATCTGTTTTCTGTTTTTGGACTTTTTCTCTATCTCTATCTTATCTTTTCATTTTTGCGAGATATTAGACCTTAATCTTTATTGAAATGAAACCATGTGAGGTGCTTAGAGGGGGAAAAAAAGCACTATTTGGTGGAGCTGTTAACAACTCATAGACATCTGAAATGTGACCTGACAATACTTTTTTGGTAAGACATCAGAAGCCAAAAAAGTTGGCAACCAGTCATAAGCTTAGTCATAAGCTTGTTGTATTATCCAAAAGTAACTAGTAACTAAAGCTGTCAAATAAATGTAGTGGAGCAGAAATTACTTCCCTCTGAAATGTAGTGGAGGGGATGTAATATTAGTATAAAGTATCATAAAGTGGAAATCTTTAAGCAAAGTACAAGTACCTCATAATTGTACTTGTATATTGTTTGAGTAAATGTACTTAGTTACTTACCACCACTGTCCATGGAGTAGCTGAATATTTTCAATGTCTCTGCTAACTCTGCTGGGTTGCAGTTGGAGCTTCCAGCAAGGTAATGATAATGAAACAGAATCCTGCATTTCACATGGCCACCACAGTCCCCTTACCTAAATCCCATTAAAGACATGTGGGGTGAACTGAAGACATGAGTTCACAGGAGAGGACCGTGGAGGATCTGGAAAGATTTATTGAAGAGCACTCTCAGTTTGTGTTCGTGAAAATCATTATGCATTAAATGAGTTATTCTGTTATGTTGACAAAAGGAGGTTGCACAAATTCCTAAATGCGGGGGTCCTAATGATTTTGACGTGTGATTTGTTTAAAAATCTTAGAATAAGAAAGAAAGGTGAATTATGGAGTGAATAACTTTTCCACATATGAAATGCATGTGCCTCACTGTGACCTTGTTTCCCATTAAAAGGTTCAGAAAAAGAAGAAAGCTATGCCTCACTGTTCCTAAGCTTTATTTGGCTCAAAATTAGCTGAAATGTGGCAACCTGATTAATGATATTAACTCGTTTGTTTGCACCTTGCACACTGCTGACAGGAAACTCACCTGCTCTTCTGAATACAGTTAGGCAAAGTTATGCCTATAATTACTTTAGCAGGCTTCTTTTCATGTTTAAGTAAATTTTTCTACCCAAAACTAAGTCATGATATTGAGATAACTGAGTAGAAAAAATACCAAATATTTTATTAAAATCACAAAGATTCTTGGGCTCTTGAGATGACAAAGTGTCTAATTACATGCAGTGTGGAAAGACAAAACAAAAATAAAAATCAGACTAGATTTCCACCAGATTTATTAAAAAAATAAAACAGGATTGTTTAATAATTTTGCTTGTACAAGGCCATTTCTAGAAAAGTCAATGCTGAAAACAAATAAGAAGGTGTGCACATGTTATTTATGTCCTGTTTATTTGGAAGTGCTATTTAGCAAAGTGCATGGTTGCATTTTGTTGTGGCCAACCACAATGTTGCTGACTTAATTTATTTAACCTAATTTAAAGGAAGATGTACTGAAAAAGATTCAGTGTAAGGAATTCAGATGTTGGAATAATTATTGTATTATATTAGATGCATGTTAATAATTTTGTTAATTTTTGCAGTTCATTGTGCAATATAACTATATCCAGCTTCACACAGTCTATTAGTTGTTATTTCACTTGACAGAAATGAGCATATATATTACATTGAGCCAGGTGGATGTAAGTGTGAATAAAATGCACAGCAGTTGTGCAAACAGAGCAATGAAGAGAAAACGAGAGGAAAACATGAAAGGGAAAAAATGGTCAGAATTGCAATGACACAGAAAGCCAAAACCTCATGAAGAAAATGAGTAAATGAGCTGTTTAATTATACTGAGTACTAATGAGTAGACAGCCATTATAGACATGATGTCATGGTTAAAAAAAAGGTAAACAGCAATATATTGTTGCTATATTTTTATTTCAGAAGCCCACACAATTATGTGCTTAATAAGCATCTGCAAATATATCATCATGAAGCAAAATAAAGTGTAAAAACAGAACAAATAAAGCAAACTGTAGTAGCACCTCATGCCCTTGGTCCAATGTGTGAGGAATGGGAAAGACCTTTGGATTTCAGTTGTGAATGACTTGCTGATGTGGCAGAATGCACACACTAGCGCTTAATCATACTACATACGTGGGCACTGAGCTTCTCACTTTAGAATTGGGCAACAGACCAGAGATCTTTCTTCCTTCTGTGCTGCTGCCTTTATTTTCTGTTGAGTAGAACTAAATGCTCTGGAACAGTGTGTCCAGTGAGAGTGCTGTTTCTCTCCCTTTCTCATTTAAACTATAATTACTGGTAATGGTCTCTGTGGCACGACATTCTTATGATGCATAGCAGTGCAGCAACTGAAAGAGGGGGAAAAAACAAGGGAAAAACAAATAAATGAAAACAGCGGTGATCTGAGGTCACAGATCGTGGGCGAGCCTAACCACAGCAGCATCACACAGGGTTACCTGAGCTGCTCTGCTGTAGTTACTACATTACCCTCCCCCATGCTGCAGAATTAATCAGACTTCTACACCGGCTCTCACCACTTTGGCTCTAAATTTTAAACTTAAACTTTTTTATGATACCATTTTTAGATTTTCGTAACTAGATTAGGTCACCTCAACTTAGATTAGGTTTATAGGGAGTGGGCATCAACTGCTAGGTTTGGGAGAGTGACGGGTCTCCCATCAGGGTCTCCCATCATGGAGCATGAGCTGGACCCTTGGGGGCTGTTTGTCAAGTACTGTCCACAGGTCAACTGTGTGTTTCAGTAACTCCCAATGTTATTAGTGTGTGTGAGTATTTTTTTCTCTGATTGTGTCATGTTAAATGAAGTGGTCAACCCTCAATATTCCATAGCGGCCACGGAGAGCCTGTTAGACTTTTACTGTAATGGCCACATCTGTGTGTAGTATAATCTTCATTAATGAAATAATACCATGCTCAAAAATACCTTTTTTTGAAACATTTCTGAAGTATTTGTCTGTTAGCTACATCTCGCTACTGACTGAGCGGCTGAAGAGTTACTGTGTCTTTGAAAGTATACGCTAGGTACTGGATTATGGCAATTCACAGTAATGCTGTTTGGGCTATGTAATGTTCCAGTGACTCTTGAGTGGCTAGTAGTTCGTAGTAAGTGTAGTAAGTAAGTGACTAGTTGATTTACCAAAGAATGGATGAATTGTGTACCTGGTTGATGTTCTGGTCAATGACCCTAGTTTCTAGGATGTGTTGGTGCATGAGGATTAGGTGTTCTAGGCCACTCAGTCAGCAAACCTCCAACTGAACCCAGTGTAATGTAATGTGTTTCAGAGCCAAATGGAATTCTTGGGGCATGTGGTGAGAGAAGCTGGAGAGTTTCTTGGTACTGGCATCCTACTATTTTCAGTTTGTGTGCTGTTTGGATTGGGTGACAGCGAAAGGCATAGAGTTTCAATGGGACGAGGCCATCAACTGTGCCTTCAGTTTGATTCAAGAAAGCCTCTGCAATGTAGCAGTGTTAATATTTCCTATACCGGAAGGCAAATTTGTAATAAACAAAGATACAAGTGACAAGGGCATCAGTGCCGTCCTCTCCCAAGTTCAGGATGAGGAGGAAAGAGTCGTCGCATTTAACAGCCAGCATTTGTGCTCATTGTACACACCCCACTCCAGTATCTCCGGTCTGTTGCCCCTATGAAGATACCCTATGACAGAACAATGGAATCTGAGTCACCTAATAAGGACAATAGAGACTTATTGGACAGTCAGCCTGAGGGCTGTGAGAGACCCTGGCTTGAATGACAATTTCCTGTGAGGTACCGGGACTTTGATTAACTGTTTGGTCACCAGGGTGGTTGACCCTTGAGCAGGGGGCTATGTGGTGACTGTCACCAGATCCTAGGGAGTGGGTGATGATCATACAGTGCCAGTTATTTCAGTAACACCCCATGCTGTTAGTGTGTGTGAGTAGTTCTCCCTCTGGTTCTGTTAGTTTACTGTTTAATAAATGGCTACATTGTTTGGAGCCAGCTGTTGTGTAATGTCTTCTCATAAATGTTCATTGTCACTGGCATCACCATATTATTATCAGTGCGCATGAAGGGATTGGAAAACCTGGCTTGGAAACCAGAACAGGTTTCATGGCATTAAGGTTTCTGAGGTTGTTTTCAGGCAGGACAAAACTTGGAGCAAACAAGTGTAATCAGCAAACAGAGAAAATTAGATAATAGCTGCGAGTTGTGTGGCTGTGTAAAGAGCTGAAAATAGACTCGCTTTACACCCACATCCAGTTCCCAGTCTCTGAGCTTTAACCTATTTCATTTCTTGCACTATGGTATAATATCTCTTCACAAAGTCTGCCACTTCCTTGTAGTGTGTTCTTAACAGCATACTTCCTAACCTATCATGTGTAGCAGTGGGGGTGGTGCAAGTCTCTCACATATTTCCGTAAAGAAATTGAGACAGAGCGAGAAATGAACCTAGTAACCTCCTTAAGCAGGGGAAGTACTAAGCTTTTGAACACCGCAGTTAAGATCATCCCATCTGTCACTGATGTGAAACAGGATGACTGTGAATGCCAATTTAGGAGACACAAATACGTTGTGAGACAGTCCATCCCTACTGCCAAGGACAAAAGAGAAGGAGATTTTTGTCTGAGACTGATGAATAACTTTGATAGGATTACTGGAATCTTTTGCTTAAGCTCCTCAGGACATTGCCTGTTCAGCTGAGGCCATACACACACACACATTAAGCCACACATAAGCAAGGTAATTCAGCTGAGTAAGAATTATCATGTGGTTTTTAATAAAACTACAAACTGATTTGAAGGAAGATAGCAGAGCCCAGTACATTGAACTTGATTATGCTACAGTACATAGCCACACTAATAATTAATACATTCAAAGCATGATAAAAATGGACCAACTATTTATGACCACCACAGCAGTCATACATGTTATTTTTTGTTTTTCTGTTATGTTTTCTGTGTTCCTTGACTATTTTTCTGTGAATATCATATACTTATGGTGTGTTCCATTTCACCTGGGAAGTTGGTCCCAATCTGAAATCTTAACTGGAGCACTCCATGGAGTTGGATTTTAAAATCTATTCTCAAAATCCAAGATGGCTGCTCCATGCATCAATATTCAACATTCACAAAAACTTCACTAATACACATTTGTCTTATTTATATCTGAAACAGTTGTACACTAGTACTGTCCAGTTTCTATCTGTGGACATGTTGCTATAATGTTGAAGCCAGTAGAAACTCTGTCTCAGTCTTCATAGGGTTTTAGCCACACGGAAGTGCCTGACACCCATAGCTCAGTGTATGTTGCCCAGCACTCGCTCTCTCAGGCTGCACAGCATCACCAGCTGCCAGATCTTCTTCCAAGGGACTGTTTCCTCCCACACACAGTACAACAGCCCCTCTCTGATCGAAGACTGTCTCAGCCAGCCTTAGCTACATGCACATATGGAGTTGTGTCAGCCCACCCAGGTGTCTTAGCTGAATTGAGCCACCCCAATTCCCACGAGATGTCAAGGTCTTTGCTGTGCTCTTCTCGCAGCTCTTCTAGCCCCAACATGTTCAGTTCAGTTGGGACAGACTCTACTTCAGCTGCAGCACAGTGTTCTTCTAGCTGCACACTGTGTCTACACTCCTCAGCTTCACAGGGAGGGCGTAAGAGTACGTCGACATTGTAATGGAGCCTGCAGGGGCAGTGCTGGATGTTAAATTGGAACTCTTGGAACACAGCAATCCACCTCACCATTCACACACTGCTCGCACTTTCTCTTTATCGGTTTCGATTCCCACGCCACTGACAACATGGCCCAGTAAGTCCAACTGGCACTGCAACAACTTACACTTGCCTGGATGTAAATGCAAGTTTGCTGCTCTGATCGCTCTGAACACTTGCTCCACATCAGCCAGCGTCCCCTTGAAGTGCACCACCTCTTTTCCTGTCGCTCGTTCATAAATGCCAGGATTTCTTCAGTAACCTACTGAAGCTTGCATTCCAGACATCCCACTTCTGACACCAATGTATATGTACAGGGGTTAGACAATGAAACTTCATCTTCTGTACCGCTTATTCCCAGTTATGGGGTCACGGGGGAGCCGGTGCCCAGCCGGCAACTCTGCGCGCAAGGGCAGGAATCAACCCTAGACAGGGCGCTAATCCATCGTAGGGCTCAGACACACACGCATTCACACTCGCATTCACACACTAAGGGCCAATTTTCCCATCACCAATTCACCTACCTGCATGTCTT
>JAOVYV010000004.1:18145103-18160194 GCA_025674545.1 Hassar affinis | reverse complement strand
GACGTTTCATTTATTTTTTTGTTATAAAACTTTTAAAGTCAGTGGGGGATCAAATACTTATTTCCTCCACTGTATAATGAAGCTGTGGCCATTGCTGGACTTGGAGTAATAAACCCATGGAACATTAAGACACCTTCTAGACTGCAAATAATAAAGGTATCATGTATCACATATCCAACTTTTTTTGTTATCCTCATGCACAACCTCAGAAACCATACATTTTCACATGGGAGATACACCAATCAGCCATAACATTAACACTGACAGGTGGCATGAATAACATTGATTATGTCATTTCAATGACAGCTGTCAAGGGGTGGGATACATTAGGCAGTGAATAACAGTGAGTACACAAAGCTGATGTGTCGGAAGTGAGAAAAACGGGCAAACATAAGGATCTGAGCAACTCTGACAATGGAGAAATCTACCAGGGTCTGATATATAGCCTGCTCAGTATTAACAATACTGTCAAATCTGGGGAGCCAATTCATCTGGCTGACTTCCATTTTCATTCATTCTAGCAATTATCCAGTTCATCTTATCCTCAGCAGGCTCCAGATCTTGTGAAGTTGGCTGTGACATGTGCCTATGTAAAAGTGAGTTGGTTCAAGTGAGTTGGTGGCAACCCTTATCAATAAACACAGACGTGTGGTCTTCTGCCAGTTGAATCCCATAAACCAGGGTCAAATACCACCCTCCTACCCACCTTTCTGGGTATGGCACCTCTAAGCAAAGGCAAAATGTTATCACCCTCCTCCAGGAACAACAATTAAAGCCATAACTGGTGCCACTCTGGGATTAAGCCAACCCAGTCTAACATTGCTTTCCTGACTGACTTGTAGTCCATCTGCCTCTTGGGCAGCAAACTGCAGTCAGACATTTGGGCTCCTCCTCTTAGTAAGGCTTCATGTGGATTATCCTGTATTGAATTCTTTTGGTCAGCCACAAGACAGTGCTCTTACTTGACACATTCTCAGGTGTACCAGTGCATCATTGAGGGGTTCATCATGGCTAAGGTGAGACAGCTTGTAAGCCAGACCCTAAGCATGTTTGTAAGGTGCTTAAACCACATCAACTGCCTCCTCTCAATTCAGATGAGCAGCAGCTCTACCCCAAGGCTCTCACAGATTGTTGAGCGCCTCAGCCTTATCATAGAGACTAAGCCCAACAACCCTAAAGTCAATGCAGAGAATCATATACTTTCTGTAAATTCACAAAACCAGGGCAGAACTGAATTCTAAATTCAGCTCTACTGCAGTGAAATGACATTCCACTTTCCCAATGCCAGTTCATATTCAGAGGGTCTATTCCATTTATGATTGTCCAATACATGACTTCTTAAACAGTACTGCCTGAGGGCTCAATGGTCACGCATATGACTGACTGACAATTCTCTCACAAAGTTTGGCACAAAGTGGTGAACCACGACCCATCCTTGCTTGCAGAGACTAAGCCTTTTGTGGATGCTCCTTTTATACTTAATCTTGATGACCTCACCTGTTACCAGTTAAACTGCTAATTGTGGAACCTCCCAGTGTTACTTGTTTAACCTTTTCAGTCTTATTTTGCCTTTTTTCTTTGAGTGTGTTGCAGCCATCAATCTCTAAATTTGTTTATAGTTAACAAATAGATTTGGTCGTTGAAAACACTGAACATCTTTTCTTTGCCCTTCTATCTGTTAAATAAATGTTCAAGAGAACGGACAAATTACAGATGTCAGTTTTTAGCACATTTTTATAAAATGTCCCAACTTTTCTGGAAATGGGGTTTGAGATTTCCATAGTTAAATCCATTATTCAGTAATATGTTTTGTGTTTTCTTTTTTCGTTTGGATTGAGAAGATAGAGCAGCTGGAAATGCATAGTAGGAAATGCAAGCAGACCAATGACAGTTGTTGAGGTCTGCGCTGCCGCATTGTTACGTGTAGTTACATTTCTGAGGAAGTGGACGTCAGGCTATGACGTAGTACAGGTGGTTATGCCGTACCCTGCTGCATAGATTCAGTGCAGAAATATAAACAGCCTTTAGTCTCTGAAGCCTGGCTTCTGGGGTGGGTCCTTGGGTTCATGGAAGTAATTTGGATTGCTCTGTGTGATCTCCCCTCAGATCTCTCACAGGGCAAAATATTAACGTCTTTAATTCTTTGAATTCAGTATTGCACAGAGACAATGATTTAAGGCATTGAAATATTAATTAAGAATGCTAATGTGTACAAACATCCATGAGCATTACTAAGGTAATTTATGAGTACTATACTTAGTCAATTTTGCTCATTTTTCAGCATTGCCTGATGCAGATGACGCCATTTTGTCTGCAGTTTTCTGAATTGTGATATTCTATTCTTCCTTTGCTAGACAGTATACACACACACACACACACACACATGCACACATCTCAACAGGACAGATGGCCATGAGGACACTGTGGATAGTGTTGTCTGAAGCTGAAAAAAATATATACCTCAGCTCTTTTGTGCTGTATCACTGATTTTGTGTGTACTGAAACAAGCACTCTCTTCTCTCTTTATAATCAAGTGAGTACTCTTAGCAAATGGGAAAAAATCTGCAAAATGCTCACCTATAAACTGCCCCACACTACACAGGCTGAGCTGGAGTTGAATGTAGGTGAAAGGGCGCTAGCTTTCTCTCTCTCTTTCTCTCGCTCTTTCTCTCGCTCCCTCCCCCATCTCCCTTTCTGTTGCTGGTTCTTGTAGCATAGCTATCTGCATAGAGAATAGAGGGGGATGGGAGATTATGGTATACTGAGAGAGGGAGGGAGGGAGGGATAGGCTGCCACCATATCTGCTTACACTGAAGACACTGCAACATGGTTGCCTGTGTGAGTGAGCTGCATTGTATGGCCCATGTGCTCTCTCTCTCTCTCTCACACACACACACACACACACACACATACACACGCGCACACACCAAAGGAATTCCTGGGCAGGAGAAAAAGAGAGATAAAGACATACACTGGCATTAGCTCAAATGGTTGCTTTATATGAAAGAATAGGTTGCTGTGTTTACTATAAAGCCATTTTGTTTGCAATATACTGTATGCTTTAACCATCTCAGCTAGGTTAACAGAAATCTTTCAGAAAATTTCAGAAATTTATGTGAGATATGTGTCAAGATTTCTGACCGTTCGGAGAACAGTATTTTTGCAGTACTAATTTTTGCATAATGTATGATCGATGTTGTAAATTCATTTATGCGTTCATTTTCAGTAATTTATCTCGTCTTTTCCTGGTCAGGGTCCTGTAGGATCCTGGGAATCCTGGGTATGAGATGGGAATATACACCCTGGTTGAGATGCCACGCCATCGTAGGGCACCATGCACACACAAATTTGTACATTCATTCAAACACAGAGGCATTTTAGTAGAGAAAATTTATTTAACAGCATGGTGTTGGGAAGTGGGAGGAACCTGAAGGAAACCCACATGCATGACATGTGAAACTCCAGGCAGGCAGTAACCTGAGGACTCAGGACTAAACCGGGGACCCTGGAACCATGAGCCAGCTTTGGCTTATAAAACCAAGATACAGATGTGTAACATTGTTTCATATCAGCCAAAATGCCAAATTTGAATGGTACAATGCTAAATAAATCTAGCTACCACTCATAATGCATGATTCAAACTCTCAACCTGATGGTGTTAGCTGGGATATTCCCTTGCATAATTCTACATTCATTCATCTTTAGTAACTGCTTTATCCTGGTTATGGTTACAGCAGATCTGGAACCTGTCCCAGGAACACTGGACAGGAATACATCATGGATAGGATGCCAGTCTAAATCAGGGCAACATTTGAACACACACAAACACACATTCACATATTCATTCAAACCAAGGGGAAAATCCTAGCATAGTCATTCAACCTACTGGGATGTTTTTGGGAGGTGGAAGGAAACAGAAGAAAACCCAAGAGCATGGAAGAAACCCACAGGATCACAGAGAGGCTCTGTACTACTTGTTTACCAACATGCTGCCACATTCTACAACCCCCATTTCCAGAAACATTAGGACAGTTTCTAAAAAATGCAATAAAAGCTGAAATCTGTAATTTGTCAGTTCATTTGACCCTTTATTTAACAGGTAAACAGACAAAGAAATGATTTTCAGTGTTTTAGATGACAATTAATTCTGGTTGTTAAATATAAGCAAATTAAGATATTGATGCTTACAACACACTCAAAAAGTTGGAGCAGAGTCAAAATAAAACTGTTTTGGAAGGTTCCACAATTAGACGTTTACTTGAGTTTGAGTATAAAAGGAGCATTCTGGGAGAGAATGTCATTTCAAAGACAATGTTTGTCAGTCAGTTCAAAGACAATGGTTATCAGGATTGCAAAGAATGTAGGTCTTTCACTATCTATGATTTCATAACATCATGAAAAGATTCAGGGAGTCAGGGGAAAACTCAATGTTACAAACAAGGGCAGAAACCACTGCTGAATGTGTGAGACCATCAAGCCTTCAGGTGGTATTGTTTAAAAAAACATTATGCTACTGTGATGGACACAGCCACATGGGCTCGGGAGTACTTTGGAAAATAATTGTCACTTAACACAGTCCACCACTACATCAAGAAATGCAACCTGAAACTGTATTATGCAAAGAGGAAGCCATATATTAATTTTGCACAGAAACGCTGACAAGTTCTCTGGGCCCAAAGTCATCTGAGATGGACAAAAACAGTGGAAACGTGTTCTGTAGTCAGACGAGTCCACTGTTCAGCTTGTTTTTTGGGAAAACGGATGTTGGATTATATGTGCCAAAGAAAAAAAAACATCCAGACTGCTACCAATGAAAAGTGCAAGAACCAGCATCTGTGATGGCCTGGGGGTGCATCAGTGCCCACGACATGAGTGCCAGGCCTCACTCTACATGAGTTACAACAGCGTGGCTCAACTGGCCTGTCTGTAGTCCAGATTTGTGTCCTACTGAAAATACATGGTGTATCATAAAGAGGAGAATCAGACAACAGCAATCAGACTGTTGGGCAGCTCAAGACTTGTATGTGGCAAGAATGGGCAAAAATTCCCATTTAACAAACAGAATTAACTTTGAAAACACTCAGTGAAAACACTGAAAATCTTTTCTTTGTTCTTTTGTCTGTTAAATAAAGCATCAAGTGAATGAACTAATTACAGATTTAAAATTTTATTGTATTTTTAGAAATACTTTTTTGGAAATGGGGTTTGTAGAATGTAAAGCAAGTAGCATAAAGCCTCTCTGTGTTCCTATGACTTAATTCCATTTTCCTGGGATCTTCTGTTCCCTACGACCTCCCAAAAACAAGCCACTAGGGGTTTGTATATTCAACATTTCAAAAACTTGGTTATGGATATTATGCATAATAAATAGTGAATATTTTTGTGCATACTGTCAAGCCTGTGCAGGGATAGTAACGTTATAAGAAGTACACGATCTAGCCCTTTGTTTCACCAAACTGTACACCTTGCTTAATACTGGAGGTCACAGCTTTGCTAATGTAATCTGATGGCTGTTGGATGCTCATAGCCCCAATGTGTTTCGTTATGGATCAAGGCACACACATGTTACATGAGGGTTTCTTCCCAATCACAGATCACCGTGACCTAATTAGAGATCATATCTGCCAATATAAATATGAGTAACCGGTCCTTTTTTATATGGAATCACTTTCACAAGCTGTTGGAATGCTTTGGCATGCACACATATGGGCAAAGCTGCTTGATGTTTCCCTTCCCCCACCCATGCTTCCATCCACCACTCTCCCTCCCTCGCAGTGATTAATTCAGGCATGGTGGAACGACCTCGTCTGATCTTAGCTCTAAGCAGCCCCTCCTCCTCCCGCTTTCATCTTTCATTAGAAACCGGCCGTGTTTCAACAGGAACTACTGTGATGAATAAAAGGCCTGTTTGTCACTTACATCAACAGGCTCAACTTATTCACATATTTATTCCAAGATGTTTCTGCTCCCTCGGGTCTAACATGATCCAACAAATGCCTTCGGATGGTATCCTCCTATCAATAATCATTGAGTTTATATTAAGATGTAATTGCCCACTTTATGCACAGCACATACAGCAAATGCTTCCATTTTCCAGGACATCTTTTTTTTAATGCATGTGATTTGCATCAGAGAAAGTAGTTTCTCTAGAAGGCTCTAGGAGCAGGCACCAACACTGTTGCTAAGGAAACGTTGGCACTGGTTCTGATTGGCTAAGCTGTATCCAGGCAGTCAGACAGCGCAGGAGCATCACCAACTCTGCTCTCTGCCAATTCACAGCCAAAAATAGAGCACAAGATTGCATCCTCTTTAAACCTTACACAACCATCTTTAAGCAATCATGAGGGAAATGCTCTATTTTGCTTTGTGCAAGCTGTCCTTTGTAACTATATAACATATTTGCAGATTTTTTTTTTTTTTACAAAAAAGGATTTTAATAGCTTCTTATATCAGTGACACTTTCAGCTGAAGAAAGCACGAGTGCTATATATGTGTGGCTGTTTTATTCTGGCTATATATTGATGGAACAACTTGATGTGCTTAAACAGTAACTTTATCAAATATACATGGCCAGACTTCTGAACATTTTTAACATGCATATAACTCTTAGGTGCTTAAGTTAATCTGAATCTGGAACACCAGCCCATTGTGTCAAAGTCTAAATCTTCAGAAAAAAGCTGCCTTATATTTCATTGCGTGTCTCACATTTCACCATAACACACAGGTGGACTTTAATCAGGTCCAGATTTATGCCTGCAGATCTTGAAATAAGCTTAGGGAAACTGGAGATTGATCTTGCCACTCCCTTTTGAATGCACGGTGAATTATCTTCCTCCCCCTCCCCCATGGTTGTAAAACCCAAGCCTGCAGGAATGCTAATTGTGCCTCAGTTTACACTGATTTTGGTCACTAAAGACTGGAAAGTAATGCTGAAGAAAACATGGTGTTGCTTTGTCTCATTGCAATAGGTCTTACTGTTCTTAAACAGGACATGCTAATTCCTTCGGCATTTGATTAAGCTATTGTCAGTCCGCCCACACCTTCTGTAGGCTGCCTGCATGCATATTTTTGTTACATTAATGCATAAGAAGCAATGTGAGTCACAGGGAACAGAGAACACCAGTGCTAAAGCACACATGAGCAATATTATCTTAAGGCACGTGTTTATATTTACACAGCATTATGGTTCACACTTCCTGCCTGATTTTGCCGTCGTAGATAAAAGTCACGCATCATACAAGAATTCTTTGGTCTTGAGTTTAGATCTTAGAATGCATAATGTGCCATTAGTAATTGCAACCAAAGATGGCTTCTTCTAAAAGACACCAATGGGACAAATGCAAATACATGTATGTTTTTGGCAATAGCAAAACACAAATAAAACATGCTAATGGACAGGAAAAAAACTTTATTAGTTCAAGCTCAGTCTTAACAGTGTTTCTTACTATTCTCTACTATATATACTACTATGTTTCTATACTATACTATGTTGCCAAAAGTATTCGCTCACGCTTCAAACACATATGAACTTGAGTGACATCCCATTCTTAATCCATAGGGTTTAATATGATGTTGGCCCAACCTTTGCAGATACACTATATTGCCAAAAGTATTCACTCACCCATCCAAATCATTGAACTCAGGTGTTCCAATCACTTCCATGGTCACTGGTGTATAAAATGAAGTAGCTAGAAATGCAGACTGCTTCTACACACATTTGTGAAAGAATGGGTTGCTCTCAGGAGCTCAGTGAATTCCAGTATGGTACCGTGATAGGATGCCATCTGTGTAACTAAGTCCAGTCATGAAATTTCCTCCCTACTAAATATTCCACAGTCAACTGGTATTATAATATTGTAGAAGCGATTGGGAACGACAGCAACTCAGCCAGGAAGTGGTAGGCCACATAGTCAGGGTCAGTGGATGCTGAGGCACATAGAGTGCAGAGGTCGCTACAGACCTCCAAACGCATATAAACTTGAGTGACATCCCATTCTTAATCCATAACATGATTTTGGCCCACCCTTTGCAGGTGCTCTGGACTAATGAGTCAAAATTTTAAATATTTGGCTATAGCAGAAGGCAGTTGTCCACCGAAGGTTTGGAGAGTGGTACAATAATGAGTGTCTGCAGGCAACAGTGAAACAGGATGGAGGTTCCTTGCAAGTTTGGTGCTGCATTTCTGCAAACGGAGTTGGAGATTTGGTCAGGATTAATGATGTCCTCAATGCTGAGGAATACAGGAATACAGATAGTTATGCAATACCATCAGGGAGTATGATTGGCTCCAAATTTATTCTGCAGCAGGACAACGACCCCTAACATACAGCCAATGTCATTAAGAAATATCTTCAGCATCAAGAAGAACAAGAAGTCCTTGAAGTGATGGTATGGCCCCCACATAGCCCTGATCTCAACATCATCCAGTCTGTCTGGGATTACATGAAGAGACAGAAGGATTTGAGGAAGGCTACATCCACAGAAGAGCTGTGGTTAGTTCCCCAAGATGTTTGGAACAAACTACCAGCCGAGTTCCTTCAAAAACTGTGTGCAAGTGTACTTAGAAGAATTGATGCTGTTTTGAAGGCAAAGGGCGGTCGCACCAAATATTTATTTGATTTAGATTTCTCTTCTATTCATTCACTGCATTTTGTTAACTATTAACACGTCCATTTTTTTAAAGCATTCTTAGTTTATAGCTTATTTTCACACCTGCCTAAAACTTATATTACATATATAACATTCATCTTTATCCTTATCTGTTGTAATACTGGATTTTATTGTGACTGCTGCAAATTTTGTACTTGTACAAGTAAAAAGACTGGCATGTCAACAGCAGAATGAGAGTCTGTTTTATTATTTTATAGTCGAATAGCAGAGAAGTGATACAGAGAACTCATCACCAATCGATTCTTCACCAGCTCTCACAGATGGAGTCTGTCAGTGTGCTGCTTGGCAACCATCGGTCGGAGCTGAAGGGGGGGTGATGTCCCTGAGGAAGCCTTGTGCCAAGGTCAGATATAAATGTGTGTGTAAGTGCGTGTGTGTGTGATGAGTCCACCAATGATGAGTCACCATACTTGTTTTCTCTTCCTTTCTCTCTTTCTCTCATCCCTGACATTGAACATGCTTGCACAGCACCACAGTTTCCAGTTGGGTGACAGCACTGTATTCCAATCAATTCACTTATCATCATAAACTTTGCTGCCTTTCCAAGATAATAATAAAGAAGGTCTACAGAAAGACATAGACATACAGGGTGTCATCTAATAGAACATAAACATAGACAACAGAAGATGTTATCAGAATCATATTACTATTTTTTTTCAACAAATCATTTTCTTCAGTTTCCACCCACTTCCCAAAAACACGCATGTAGGGTAAATTTCCCCTAGGTTTGAATATGTATTGTTATGTGTGCATGATGCATCATGGTGTCCCCTCCAGGGTGTTTGCTCACCTCATGCCCGGGATAGGCTCTGGATCCCTTGCGACTATGAGCAGAATCCATTTTTTACTGAAGATGTATAAATCAGTAACATTTTGAAAATTCTTGTGTTGATGTTTCTAGAATTACAAATGATGTGGCGATATTTTTAGATTTATAAAAAGAAATATGTAACCATTATGTAACCATTATGTAAAACCAATGATACAATTGTACTATTAAAAAAAACAGCTCTGCTACTATAAAATGGTTAGCAGTGCACATTCAGTCAAGGTGAATTGTATATTTGTATTGTATTGCACATTACATGAAGAAACACTCAAGAGGTTTTTAACCTAGTTTCTGTCTAGCACATCTATAATACTGTATGTGTGAAAGGATCATATGAATTTCCATAATTTCCATTTGAAAAACTCATGTATACTGGAAGCCTAACGGCATGTTTGAACTAACTGTACTGTATATTACACACAGTATAATATACACTCAAAATCCACTTTACTAGGAACACATAGGCAGACTTACTACACCTCCACATTTAGGCAGTTATCCATTCAGCCAATCATGTAGCAGCAGTACAATACATAAAATCATGCAGATACAGGTCAAGAGGTTCAGTTAATGTTCACTTCAACCATCAGAATGAAGAAAAAAATGGATTGCTTTGATTTTAGCCATGCCATGATTGTTGGTATAAGATAGGCTATTTCAGATACTGTTGAGATCCTGGGATTTTCACACACAGTAGTCTCTAGAGTGTACACAAAATGGCGCAAAAAAAAAAAACATCTTGTGAGCAGAGGGTCTCAGAGGAGAAACATCTTGTGAGCAGAAAGAGTTCGGAGGAGAAAAACCAGACTAGTGTGAGCTGATAAGAAGTCTATAGTCACTAAGCACTCTTTACAACCGTGGTGAGTAGAAAAGCATCTCAGACTGCACAACACATCAAACCTTGACATGGATAAGCTACAATATACATCAGGCTCTGCTCCTGTCAGCCAAGAAAAATAATGAGTTTTTTTTTCCAAAAAATACGACTACCCAGTCCAAAAATAAGGAAATTGTCCTACCTAGCTACTCTCAAGTATTTTTACCCCATGCATCCCCAACAGCATTTCTACATTGTCATAAAATATGTTTTGTATTGTGAACAATTGTGTATGTCTTTTCTACTAAAAGCATGCTACCAAAATATGTTTTGCAAAACTGTTTATTAGCCCTGTTCACAAGGTGCTCTTAGACTAGAATTACACTGCTCTCTGACTAAACTTGAAACTCATGTAATGTTAAGCAACCTTTCAGTTCTTTTTTCTCATTACAGGGAAATGTGTCGACATTCTTCTCATTTCACTTACACCACATATAGATAGATATTAGGTTTTTTTTTTTTTTAAATGGCATATTCCTTTAAGGCTCTTGCCTACATGCAGAGATATTTGTTCTCTGCTGCCGAGTAAAGCAAAATAGTAAGCTCTGCTCACACGCCCTCACTTGACTGAATTCCAGAATGTCTTTATTTACTCTGCCAATCCGTCTCTGATTAACTGGCTCTCGTATGTTCCCTGTTTCCCGCCAGTCTGGTCAGATATTACAGGTCTGTTTTTTTTCCCTTTTATTTTGCCCACCACCATGGGCTGTTCTTGGTGTTCGGTTCCCTAATTAGCTTTTGTAGTCTCTGCACGCACACACACACACACACACACACACACACGGAAATATGCTGATAAGTCTCTTTTTTTCCATCTCCACACAATTCTCTCATTCAAGTGTGCCAAAGAAGATTCCTATCATCCATAGTAACTCAGAAAAACAGTGTATAGTATTACCGAGAGGAAATGAGAAGGGAGGAGGCACAAAATGGTGGCCTGAGTGCTGGATTATTTTAGATATGGAAGTGAAAACACAAGCCATGACCTAAGCTGACACTTTCTATGAGTACAGTGAGAGAAGGGAGGACTCTTCTTTCTCTGGGTTATCATAGCATTATCTATGTGTGTGTGTGTGTGTGTGTGTGTCTGTGTCTATACTATATGTGTTTCTGTTTCCTTTGCTGTAAGGTGGTTCAGACACAGTTGTTGCTCATTTTTCCGGCATAGAGAGAGAGAGAAAGCATGCAGACTGTTCTGAGGGCAAGAGAAAAAAACAAATTTCCGCTCTCTCTCCACACACACACATTTTTACCAGAGCTTGTGCGCACACACTCACACACACAAGCACATGGTCACCCATCCCCCACTGCGCAGCCACAACCTGCTGACTTCTATTTAAATCAGAGCTTTTATGGAGGGTATAAGATGCTTTTCTGGCACGCCGCCATCCTTTCCACTAAGGTCACCTCAGCCTGCCTTTACTTTGCTGTAAGAGAAAAAAAAGAAAAAGTCACATAACACCATGAAATTAGGCAACATTTATCGCTCTGAAAATGACAGTGCTGTTTATGTAATCTAATCTATTATATAACTGAAAACAGCTTGCTCACAGGAGCTGAGATACATAGGAAGTTTAAGATTCTGAACCTGCATAGAAGCAGCATAGCCTGATTTCAGTGAGTGGTATGTGTCAAGTTCAGCAGCTTGGAGAGTGTTAGTAGACTATCAACAACCTGGCACACCCATGTTATTTGAGCAAGAATGGCCCAATTGGCAGGAAATGTATGTGCTGAATGCAAGCATGTGCTTGGCTGCCCTCGGTGCTCTTATGGGTTCTTGGAGAGCAAATGTTTCACAAGTATTATGTTCCATTTGTCACAGAACACACCAGATGAGCCACGTGATTGTCATATCTTTTTTTATCACCTTAGCTACAGTGCATGTCCAGACAAGGTTCAACATGGAGTAGAGCAAACAAGCATAAGTTATGTTTCCACTCTCACACCTTTCCTTTACCTCATATAAGGAGGTCTCAACGTCATGAATGCATTGCATAAATACTATCTTGTGCTTCCTAAATTCCAGGAAATTAAGTCCAATCCATAGTTAACAGTAATGGCAGTTCAGATAAAACCCAGTGATATTACATATACAGAAGGGCATATTTATGATTTTCCTGCACATCTGTTTGAACAGTTAAAGTGACGGAGGCTACCATAAATCCCACTGTGTCAGTCTTCAAGTGATTTGTGTTTTGGCAATGCTGGTTTGTCTCAACACACAAGGTTACATTCTTCTCTGCTCTCTTGTTGTAGCTATGAGAGGAATTTGGGTCAGCGAGGAGTAGGCTGTGTCTTTAAGATGGAGATTCCCCCGCCTCTTCTCCACCCGCTCTTTTAAAATATAGATGATGTATTACCATTGTGAGCTCCCCAAGGCAGCCAACACTTCTGTTTGGAGTGGAGGAGGGTAAGAAGCACTCAACACCCACAAGCCTTTCTCTAACCTACAGCTTACTCTAATATGGTGAACTTACAGTTCATTCTATCATGATGCTTTACAACCAAAGGTTCTGGAAGGCAATTCCCTATAATGATAATGTAGCTTTCAGTGCTCTGGACCAGTAACTGTTATCCAGATTTTTTTATCCTTGTCTGCGTTGGTGTTATTGTGCCTGTGCTACATTTTCATTTATCCTGATAATCGACTGCCCTAATGCACATTACTGCATACATCTTCAAGAAGCATCATTGCCGAAGACTCTCCCTGTCATGCTCCCTAATAGCTATATTAGCTAGCTATGTTTTTGGGACAACTGGCAAATATTGGTAAAAGTTAATTAGCCTATATTGATAGTCCATGAAATAAATATATATCAGGAAAACACAAATTTGGTAGATGTTCAAGGGAAAGTGCATAAGATCTATCACAGTCTATTTTATTAACTCTGTTGAATTACTGTTTATTCTCTTCCAAATTATGGTGAATCAATTTAGCCGTCTTTCAAATCTTCTTATGTTTGCCTTGTGCAGGAGGGACAGAAATTGGTTCCCAAATATTGTAACCTTATCGGAGAAATTATGTCATTGAAAGGCTAGGATTGTAAATAGTTGCACTCTTTGGTCGTCATTTTCCAAACCTTGGCCCTTTATAGGTTTTGATTTCCATTTACATTTTGTGCAATGGTGCCAATTTTTCTGTTAACTAGTTGGGTAAATAGTTGGGAAATCTTTTCTTTTCCAAAGATTCCTAAACTAGGTATCCTTTTCATTAAAAAAAAATTAAATAAAATAATCAGACCTGATTGTACTTTTAATAGACATCTGAGCTAGTATCAGAATATATTTGTTGATGGTGACCTCAAAGCACTTTTTGTAAGTCGCTCTGGATAAGGGCGTCTGCTAAATGCCAAAATGTAAATGCAGATCAGCAGCTATATGAAGTCCATAGTGCAACCCATTGGGTACCGTGGTATTTTTCTACTATTCATTAAAAAAATTAGCTTATCAAGAGCACGCACCCTTTGATCATCATAATACAATGTTATTCCTGTGATACTTAGTGTTCTGCATTTCTGACCTGAACAATTAGCTCATTTCAAAAGCATTATATTGCTTGCTATCTCCAGTTATCAGTATGTGGCTTCACTCTGTTGCCAAAAATAACCCTAATGTGCTAAGAGAATTCCCATTTAACATGCTTGGTGTAAATCTCACTGAGGTTTTTATTCTTTATTCTAGCTAGGTATGAGACAGAATATCTTTCCAAGTTTGAGATGGCAACAACATAAGAAATAAACATGTTAAAATGTTGCAACTGCAGTGTAACATGGAGGCAATGTGAAAGAAATGGTTGGTGTGGTTAGTCCTCAGTTTGGTATCGGTCAATTTCCTTTGTGTTGAAAAGAGATCAGTGATCACTCTTAGACTCTGGCTCAATTATGAAAGCTGTAGTTGAACAACTTACTACATACTTTGATACTGCAGGCTGATCAAGCCAGTTCAACATGGTAGTTCTGAATAGCAACACAAAAGTTTACATCTGAATCATGGCTTGTTGCTAGTGCATATACACTGCTCACTGAAAATGCCTTGTATAATTCTTTGTGGGCTGAGTGATGGCTGGCTGTTTGAGGAAGTTCTCTCCCATTAAAGTTGATTATAAAAACACTTCAATATACATGACTGTCATGAATTTCCAGTGATCAGTCAGCAAATGATTGCAAATGTTTAAAGATAGGATCGAGTTTAGACATTATAAAATATAAAAGCAGATTTACCAACCTAGCATTTCTGCCACATCAAATTGAGCAAGCCTGTCTGATGCAACACTGATAAATGTGATGAGCTGTAATAAAGCGGTAATAACAGCTTACTGTACTTTTTCATGCAAGTGTTTTGTGCAAATTCCAAAGGCATAGAGGTTGTTGTGATGAAAAAAATGATTGGGCTATGTGTCATTCAGACTTGCAGCCTTCAAAACATGGTGTGTGCATTCACACCTCTTGTTACGCTGGATGTCACATATAACAAATATATTGGAACGTACGTTTGTTTGTTTGTTTGTTTTTCACCCAAGTTCTAGCATTGTAAAATCTGTTATCCCCCAAAAGATGCCCCACCTATCACTACAATTCAAACCTAATCAACGTATGGAGAAACATTACTGCTATATTTAATAGAAATTGACATTTGAAAATGGGCGGCACGGTGGCGCAGTGGATAGCGCTGTCGCCTCACAGCAAGAAGGACCTGGGTTCGATCCCCGGGTGGGG
>JAOVYV010000004.1:18044185-18055836 GCA_025674545.1 Hassar affinis | reverse complement strand
TATATACTGTTGTGCTGCTGCTATGTGATTGGCGTGATTTGTAAAGGAATGTTTGTGTTCACTTCTGCGTTCAAATATTTTTAATCGTGGGCAATCGTTAAGGCTTTAATTTGACAGCACTGCTCTTTATCTCTTAATTTCCAATTTGATATGCTATGGGGTACATCTAGTTTCATGCTACGTTGACAAAATATGATGCAGTAACATCAGCCATGTAGTATATTTTACTCACTATACAGGAGCTTTCAGATGATTCATTTTAAATCATCATCGATGTGCAGCTTTTTGCACAATCTGCATTGTACCAGTTCTTTTCTGTATCATGCGATTAGCAGTGCTTCACTCTTTTGGACTCCTCTGCCGTTGCCGCCATTAGTCAGAGTTTTATCTGTGATCCGTGATTTCACCCATGGTATTGTGGGCGCGGATGGAAAGAAGAGCTCATGGCACACGGTCGTGTTTTATGTTGATCACACTTGTACAATTCGTAAAATTCTACTAGGCTTGTACGGTCTGACAATATAACACGTTTCTGTTGAGTAAAAATGCATCAGATAGAAAAATACACTGAACATTTTTCCTAATCATTTGACAACCATTAGAATTTCAGAGATTTTGTAAGAATAAAGTAAGTCTGGATGTGAAAAGGAGTTGGGGTTTTAATGGTAGATTGCATATATATGGTTGGTGCTTTTCAGTTTGGTTTATTTGACAAAATATGTGGAAAAAACAACATCATTTATCATGTTAACGTTCAGTCTGAAGGCTGCCTTTATCACTCCCAAATGTCAGGCAGGAAAGCATCTCCCAAATGCTTAATGGCTGTTTTTCTGGACAGTGTAATCCGAGACAGACCGGTCTCTTAGATTTTATTTGAATAGCATTATACACGGCGGGCTTAAGCAGATTGGTTCGTTTTGACAAAACAGGCCGATGATGCAAGTCCCAGTGTAACTGATTTTACTGTACGAGCCGGGACATCAGATAACATCAGATAATGCCCAAATTTATGTAAAACAAACGGAAGACGTTCGTTCAGCGCCGATATTCATCCTAACATTACTGCCGTGCAAGATGTAAAACCGTGTAGGCTGTGTTTGTTTTTCTACAATGTTGCACATAGCCAAACATAACCCACTTTGCACTTTAGTCTTGTGATATTTGCCTTTTAAAGGTCTTTGAACATCCCACCCATCCCCACCCCCCCAAAGAGCATACAGCTCCCCAAAATAACCTAAGCGCTGCTGTAATTTCCGACGGTGCTTTCACACATAGTGGTCTGAATCAAACATGAATAAAATTGATGCTTTTGGTTTGAACCACAAAGCAAAACCAGTGTGTAGGGCTGAAACTGACAGTGAGAAGTCACTCATCAGAAATACAGTGACGCAAGCAATGGTCACCAGTCACAGTGTATTTCTTTTCTTTTTCTGTTTTTTCTTTGGGCCAACTTCCTTTGCATATTTGAGTTGGTCTAGGGGCGAATCACTTTCTTCACTGAGGGTCAACTTCTTTAGAATTAACTTGGAAGCAAACCGAGACGCTTGAGTACTGGTACTGCAAGGAAAAGTAGCTATAGACTGGGTATGATGAAAATCCTGATTGTTTTAATAATTCCCTAACATCTGTCACAAATCACAAAGCTTTAGATGCACCTCGCTGAGCTCTGTTGTTTGATGTGCTGGTGAAACCAAGCAGAAATCGAGTCTGTTGTTCGCTATTCTAAAGGTGGAGTCTTTTATTATTTATTTATTTTTTATTCAAACAAATAAACATAAATGAAAGTGTAAATGCACATTTAAATCCAGTCTCTCAAAGCATGTTAGGTCCAAGAAGCACACTAGCCACCTCGTATAGAACACGCATAAAATACAACACAATTTTTTATGCTTTTGTTCAGTCCCAATACATCCCAAAAAAAAATATTATTGCCCCAAATCATAAATATTCCACTGGAAGTTGGTGTTTGAATGTAATGAGCTAATTTCCATATTAATGCATATTATAACAATTACATTTCAGTTTCAGGTCAGCAGGAGTCCACACACAATAAATTCACATGGATAAAATGTTCTCACGTGTCTTCTGTCCGGATTGTATCCTGATATTGCGAAGTGTAAATGGTAGGAGTGTAACGATGCATCGCAATGCAAAAAATGTGGCGATGTGCATGGTGGAGTTATAGCAGTTTTGAACAGCAGTGGGCTCCACCTTGACTAGCACGTCATACGTCATGCTTTCATTCACCACATTCTAAGCAGCTTCAAAACAAAAGCAAACGTGATGCAGACTTTGAAAGATATAGACAGTGTAGCGATAACCAGAGACGGGTGGACTACAAGGGCGACCCAGAGCTCTGTCACTGTAACAGCACACGTGATCACCGGAGAGTGGTGTTCACATCTGCTGCTTCGGAGTGGGAGCTTATTAAAGCTAATCTCAGCATTGCTGTCGTTACGGACAACACTCGCAATATGGAGGTAGGGGTGAAGGAAGCTGGACTAGCACCACACCAAGTGTTTTGCCAACACTTTAAAGCTTGCTTCCCAAGCAGGGTCGAGTGAGACGCATAGCCGCCGCCTTCCACCGCCATGCTTGCAGCTAAACAGCGATTATTACAGATCCCTCTGCATAAACTCATCTTTCTTTTAATTTGAAGGTGGCTAAAAATTTTTACTCAAGAAAACTACACATTATTTTAAACAGTTATTCTTCACTCAGTTATTTTACACTTGACCTGACTTCATAATAGTTCTTTGCTGAAATTTTGTTGATTGTGAGAAAATCGAAGCATGAGCAGACTGTATCGTTACACCCCTGTTAAATGGGGTTGTATATTAATACACGCTGACTCAGTTTACTTGCATTCGCCTAGATAGAGTCAGCTATCTGCTCAATGGAGCTTTGCTCTCTGCTGTATGTGGAACAGAGGGGCTCTATTTATTTCATATAGAGGTAGTTAGAAAATGTCGGAAAGCTAACGACGTACACGTTTGTCATCAAGCTGAGATTGGAGATGAATAATTCAATTGAGTTTTATTTCTAAAGTGCTTTTAACAACGGACATCGTCACAAAGCAGCTTTACGAAGACATAAAATCTAGACGTAACTTTTTAAATTTATATCAATTTTATCCCTAATGAGCAAGCCAGGGGCGCCGGTGACGAGAAAACACTCCCTTTATAGGAAACAGGCTTGATATTTACTAATCTAAACCTACGATCAATAGTAGCCTTTTATTTTCTGTAACAGCTGAGCATATATCGAACTGTGAACCGTGCGCTGTAGGCTAGCTCGTAATGACAGACGTTAAGACTGACGAACACTTGGCTGTTAAGCGGTAACTGTTCAGCCCGTCTAGCCATCTTGTTATTTACTAAAATGATGAAAATGATCATAAAAATGCAAACATCAGCCTCAGCCTGCTAGTAACGTTTTTATATAATAGTGAAACATTGTTGTTCTGTGCCGGTTCTGACAACGTAGACTTTGTTTTCCTTTGTGTGTGTGTGTTTGACTAGACGTACCACGAAATATGTTTTTTTTTTTTTGTCATGCTAATGAAAACGCTGCTTTCACAAATATTGCATTTGGATCCAAACATGCATCTGCAGTGTCTCTTCACATAGCACTCGTGGTTAGACCAGATCCCAGAAGATTTTCTATACACTGCTTATGTAGTCTACTAGGGTGTAATGGCTTAAGACATCCTGGATAATGAAATTCTCCCAAGACGCTCAGTAAAAACCAGAAAGCTAATTTCCTTTTAAAGCTGCACACATTGTACCTGGGAACACTGTTTAAGAAAAAAGGCACACAGAATATCGACTTCCTTTAGTTTATTACTGTATACTGCACTTTATAGCGTTTTCTTTTATGTAGAAACATCCTCGTTGTTTTTCGAAAAGCAACTCGCGCGTACCTAAGACTTCTGCGCCGTACCGCGCAGTAATTAGCCGGGAGGTTTTCCTGAGCGTCTCGGAGAATCTGCCACAGCTCTTCTGGAGACTTTGACTGCCACACTTACTTCTTTTTGTGATATGCAAAACTCAGCAGCCTTCATTCTGTCATTTCTGTAGCATAGTTTTTTGTTGGAAAAGTAACATTTGGAAATGTGCTGACTCAACAATGCAGAACTAAAAACACAAATATGAATAACAAAAGTTAAAACAGTAGGGTGTCTAAGACTTTTGCACAGTCCTGTACATATTCACACACTCAACAGCACAAAACATCTGCGCTGTACCCGATATTCATACAGCTGTGGGTTTGGGTCGGGTCAGTGGTTTGCTCGAGTGTTACATGCCTGTGTTTAATTCTAAAAGTTTAATTAGTTTTTGTCTAGATGTTTTTAGGTAATGTGGTGACCTGTACAGTACTGTCCAGATGTTCATTCTTTCTCTGTCTCTTTTTTTTTTTTTGTTTTTTTTTTTTTTGGTATTGCAGGTGCTGAGACATTCGGACAGGACCCTTACAAAACGTTCGCCTCGCGGAAAAATACTCGATACTGTGGTAAGTACAGCAGATGAGGTTGTGGTTTTCCATTTTATTTTATTTTCAGCCACCAGGGCAGGAGTGCATTTCATTTAAAAAAGTGAATATGACTTCAAGCTGTGCCAGACTGTTTGAAGTGGGTGGACTTTTTTTTTTTTATGTGGAAAAAGATGTATTGTGGTCACTAAATTGCAGGTAAATATCAGTTCTCCGGATGAAAAAACGACACACAAGCTGGTGGGAATAATAAGCTTTAGTAAAAAGCAATCATCATAGATCCGTGACGTGGGGTTTGAATTGGATTTTATAACAAATGCTTATTCACTGGCTGTCAATAAATAAATACATAACTAGAACATGGGAATGTTTAATAAATTCAGAAAAAAAATTAAATCTGAGAGTCAGATTTCAGTGATGCCACAGCCATCTGTGTCCTGGAGCCAAGAGAGCAGGATTGGAGGGGTGTTGTCTGAGTAGGAGGGATGTTATTACTATCTCTTGCCTTTCGGTCTCAGTGACACTAACCTATCCCATGCGTCTGTGAGCTCATGTCTGCAGGAAAGGGCCGAGTGTGTTCCTCTGATTATGCCTGTGATACAGCAGCCATGCCCTCTTCCCTCCTCTCATCTCATATTAGTATCTTTCAGCCGGTGATCTCGTCTCATTTTCCCAAAGCCTTTTGTTTCTCCGCTTTTAGAAAAGCAGGCTGCCTTCTGAAGCGTTCTAGTCTTCCTTCGACAGATCCATAAGCAACAGTTCTTCTAAAATATTCGGCTTATCAAGTTGCATTTTTATTTTACAATATGTTTTGTTTTTGTTTTATAGTTGTGAGGAACAGGGATGGGGATTTTATAATGTTCTGCTGTTTAACCAAATGATGGAGTAGAGCTGCACAAATCCTGTCTGGGGATCCATAAGGGTCTTTGGCAGGCAGGAAGAGAGGTCATTTCATTTCACTTAACAATGTATTCTCACAAACCATAACCCTTATTGAGATACACTTTTATCGCTTCATCGTTTTGGATTTAGATTGCAGCTAAAGAGCCGCTGTTGCTCACAGACTGGGAAAACGAATTTGCATTTTAGTTATTTCTCTTTTGTGTGAAAGGTAAAGGGGAATTCCTGGAAATGGACTCAAGTTCGCTTGGCTTGTCTGCAGATAAGAAATGATAAGAGCTGACTGCTGGAGATTGAACCTAATTTATCATCGATTTCTCCTTTAGTACAGCAGTGAAGGGAGGGAATAATCAATTTTTATTTGCCTCTCGTCTGTCCAGTCAGCACCGGCCGGGGCGGGGAGGCGTACACACACAGTGTTTGTGTGGGGGTTGGGGGCATCGGCTCATTTGGCTCTCAGTCCGGCAGGTTGTGTGAAGAGCTCGAGTTCATCTGTGAACCGCTGAACCTTTTCTGATGGGCTAAACTGATTTATAGCAAGATGTTTCCTTGAAAAAAAAAATCCGCTCCTACTGAGAATGTTTAATGAGTCTGTCCTGCAGAGTCCATTATTTAAAGCTTTTATTGCTCTGTCATGTGGGTCCCCATGAGTAAGCTTCAGTTTCTGTAAAACTTACTGTTTTACATTACACTGATCATTTAGTAGTTTCCTGCTGCTCTGTGATTTCTTCACCGGTTTATCAGATTCGACAACTCATGGTTATGCCGAGACTGATAAGCTGGCACCAGTGACTGTTGGTAAGGTAGAATTTGAGTTCCTTGTGTGTCCTTGAAGGTGAATGGATAAGCCAAGCACGAAGGCAAGGATTGATTTTTGCATTAAAACCCGGAAGGCTTCCAGATTTTCATGGTCGTAAACATTTACTCTGCATCCACGGCACTGATAATCAGATGAGATCTTTATGTGAAAACAGTATCTGTGATAAGCAGCAGCAGCGCAGGTTTCTTGCTTTCATAAGTAATTCAGGCATCATTTTTATGAATCCAAAGATGACTCGTTATTAACCAGGCAATAGAGCTTCACGACACGAAACCTATTCTTGCATCGCTTCTGGTGCTTTCATTCCCCTGCTTGGCTTGTTTATTGAAGGAATGTGCCATGCTGCATATTTAAATTCTTTAACGAATACCTGGAGCGCTCATAAAAGGAAAGGTACTATTCATATTTCTGTTCTGTTTTCGAGGAATTCAGCCATGTCAAGCAACTCCAGAAGAGCTCCTCTTTGTATAAAGTTACTTTTTTTTGGCTTTGGAGAGGGGCAATGGGGACTGCCTTTCCCTTAAACTTTCTTCCCCCTGCAGATAATTGGTGTTCCCTCCTCACTAATGTGTGTACCAATTGTTCAAGTTTATAATATTGCTACATGGGTTTAATAATCTTGGGTACACCATCATGTCTTGGGTGCGCACATCAGACTGTGCAATGATGACACCTGAATTGTAGGCTACCACACAAGTTGGTATGCTAGGATATAGGCGTGTAACGATACATTGTGCCACAATGAATCGTGATGCAAAAATGTGACGATGTGCATAATGGAGATGGACGATAACGCATGCGCTCTGTTTATAATGCCATCTAATGTATGTAATAGCATTTTTTGAACAGCAGAGGGTTTTCCCTCACTAGCATGTCATACATCATGCTCTGATACACCACAGTCTTAAGCCTCATTAGACCGCAGACAGTTTAGCAATAACCACAGACGGGTGGACTACAAGGGCTACCCAGAGCTATGTCACTATAACAGCTTCATGCTCCAAACTCGCCCTCTTTTCGAGTCACACACCAGGCTAAACATAGCCGAGGAAATCTGATTGAGTCTCTGTATAAAAAATGGCTGCAATTTCCTAAACCGTTAATATATTTTGTTAAACCACTCAAACGAAAGCTGAAAATCTACAGTTCAATCACTTCTTGATTTGCTTCATTTGAAATCCATTGTGGTTGTGTACACAGTCGAATCTGTCACTGTTCAAATAATTGTTCCTATAAATGTTCATCAGACCCGATTGTATTTCTGCATTTCACCTGCTGCTTCCATAACTTTCTCCTGCTGTTCTAGAGCTGTTAAACCACACAAGCAAATTTCATGGCTTTCTTTGTCCTTTTGACTTCTGGTCACATAGTCCGTCAGGCCACCTGACTCCCTGAATTTGTTGCCACAATAATCCAGGTGTGCATCCAACATTTGACACGGCAGTTTGTCCCTGTGACTCGCACACACCAGTTGCACAAGCTGCCATTTAATTGTTGATTGTATAACTTTAGATGTTGCCTTTAATAAGACAAACTCTAATTTGACACTTTATTTTGTCTACAGGCAAATTTAAAGTGAGTGTCCTTATTTAACTGGGACGGCTGAATCACTCACAAGTGTGCGGTTAAAGAAAACTTTAACCTTTCCTTTCGTTTTAATAAAGTTTCATTTCTGTGCAAGTTCTATCACTAGTAATTTGTGCATGTTTCTGGGAGCAGTGTGGACATTTAACGCTTCGGGGACATTCTTCTTCACCAGTCATGGTTCACTAGTCAACCCTACACCACTAATGAATGGTTTCAGAATGTATTAAATGAAACCGTATTTATGATTCCTCCTGGTAATAGCATTGTACTACTAATACTAATACTATTACTAATACTACTACTAATACTGTTATACTACTATTGTAATACTAAGTCAAAATGAAGTTTGGTCTCATTACTATGACCTGTTGCAGCTATTTTTTGTGTACAGTCCAGTCAAAGTATAGAACACAACACTGGAAGCAGTATGCTAAGTATTGTGCCGAAACCCAAATCCTGCTCTAATCATTTCTTCACACAAAAACATGGCAGTCTTCTGCAAATTATGCGGACTTTCTTTTTCTGCAGGCGTTCATTGTTGGCAGAATCAAATGGAAAACTTTGACCTCGGTGAGGGCCAGTAGGACATTTGAAACGTAGCCTGGCTTCAGGGGGAGAAATCCATTTCTGCCCTGCTGTGTAATATTCCTTCCATGGTCAAATTGGCACTGATTGAGACGGAGCCCAAAGCAGGTCAACTGAGGTGACGTGTTTATCTCAGTGGCTGTAGGTTTATTCCCCCCTTCCTTCCCTGTAGTATGCAGTGCATCACAAGCTGGCTGCCACATCCTAGTTAATCCATCATGACAGCAGGTGGTAGCATGTGACATGTAATAAGCACTGCTCATTGTTCTCCCAGCAGACTGATCAGGCTGCCTTTTCTTTGAACACAGCGTAATTGTCAGATGAGGGATATGAGGGGGGGATGCAGAACGTATTGCCGAAAGCAACTGTTGCGCTCAGTGCAATCTAGAAAATGCATCTATTGCTAGGCAGTTAAGTGGTTAAAGTTTCTGTACAGTCAGTGTCTCCCAGATTTATCATTAATTATTCAAACCCAGTGGAATTGTTACTTAGAAGTGTGATTGCGTCACCAGTCCTTGAGGTGTTTGTGCAAGCAGAGTTCATAATCGTCACGAGAAGCTTGTGAAAGGCTCTGCATAAAGGCTGATGCAAACTCGCACTCGATACAGAGGTGTGACGAACCTTGAGAATTGGGTGAAGGTTAATCTCCGTTTGCGCTTGCTCTGTGCACATTTTTAAAACGCCAGCCTCGCGTTCTCTGCCAAACTCCGTTTTTTTCCGACTGGATTCATCGATTTTGCTACAAGACGTTCCTCACTTTACCTGGACATGTATTGAGAGTAACTCTGAGGTCCAAATGCACTTTTTTTTATCAAGCCATGATTTCTCAAGCAACCAATTCAGGCTTTACTAATCTTTTATTACCCTGTCAAGACTGTGATTGCTATCCTGCCCTCTGATCTGCACCACTGATTAAATGATGGCTGCATTGGCACAGCTTTATGATTTTCTTTTTGCAACACATGTTTTCTGTCATAAAAGCTGAATGTTGGCTTAAACAAATGTGTTTTGGCTCAGCACGTTTCGTGAGAAAATTTGGTCTCATTGACATCTTTACAAATGTCTGGATTTCCCTGTTCTACTTAAGAGACTCCTGTAGAAACAGGCTTTATTGAAAAGAAGAGTCCTCTCGGCCGTTGATCCTGCAGCTCGATAATATAGATGAGCTCTCTGTACTGTCGCAGAGATTTAATTTGGCTACAGAGTGAGATAAAAACGCATCGATTTAGAGACAGCGTTCAGTTTAGCTTCCGACATTTGATTGGCTGCTGTAGCAACGTCGCTATCTGATTGGTTCTGCATCTCTCAATGGGTGTAGTACACCTTTGTATGTTCAATGTACGTTTAGTGCGATGAAAGAGGCAAATCAGTCTTTTCCCGCTTTGTTGCCCACCCCTTTGTTTAGTTCAGTTATAGTCTGTCCAAACCGCTGCTTTGAAAGTTTCTATGAGATTAATCAGGCTTCTACAATCTGTTTCTCACAAACATGTCGATTTTTCATAAGTCGGCGGCTGCAAGAATGGAAAGCGAGAGAATGATCAGAGAGGTGTTTCATCACCACAGCTGCGCTCTCTTGAAATAGAAGCAAACTTCCACACCAGAAAACGGTCATGATAACTGAGCTGTTCCTGAACTTTGCTCATATCCTAGAGAGCAAAAATCCTTCTACCTGTAAACAAGCCTGCAAACGAGCATTGAGCACCCAATACTTTTGTAATCCTATACGTTAAACGGAGACCTTTACATAGTCTGTAAGCCAACAGGTTTCGAGTTACTGTTATATTATGGAATCTTTAAAATAGTCTCTGGATTATTAGCTCTACGAATATTCTTATTTACTCTTCCAAAGCGAGGAAAAGAGATTCAACTGCTCTCTAAGAATTTGTGTTTCTGCAATCCACTGAATGGGATCTGACTTGTAGCTAATGAAAGCATTAAAACTACACATGAATTATTCTGTTTTTTCTCCTTAATAATTCTGGATAGAAAATGTATGCCAGTGTTGAGCTACTCGAGTCTAAAACTTTTTTTTTAGAAATTGGGGCCAAACCAGGAACATCAGTTTTGCTCAGTTTTTAACCAAGGTCACTCGGATCTACTCTCTAAAGGAATGGGTTTCAGGGAAAAATCAATATAATGGACAACATTTGTGGTCTAAACCTTTTTTGTACTGGATTCACAATCCTAATAATACCAACCAGCAAATAATGAAAGCGCGTGATCAGCGATGGGAAGACAGCATGAGATTTGGGAGCGCAAACCAAAATCCTGTTATCTCAATCTGTTTCTCAATGCAATTCAGTTGACATGCAGCCTTGTTTCTGAAGCCTTTGCACTGCTGCCACCATATTAAACCAAGCGCCACTATTCCTCTTTGTTCATCATGAACAATGACCATAGACGTGCCTACGTGATGTCACTACAAGTGATGTCCTCTCCTGCACTCGCAGTGCAGTGAGTTTGCAGAAGAAATAACGTGCGAATGCTCAGGGTGAGTTTTAAAATGACACAAAAGCTCGCTCGCAACGAATGAATGAGTTACGTGAGTCATGGCCGCATGTGCCATCTCACTTAAAACTTGCCGGTGCTTGCCACGTTTCACATAGAGTGTGATTATCTGGGCTGATTTTCACCCACAAGTCGCGATGACTTGCTATCAGCAGACGCTGGTTAAACATTGCTGGTTTCTTTTAACTTCAGGAGAACACACTGCATTCTTGATACTGTAATCTTGTTATATTTTATATTAAATAGCTTTTAAGGTGTGTTCAGGAAATGTGCCGTACATGAGCAAGTCAAGGTGCAGACAAGCCGTCATTCTGAAACTTTGAATAACACGGCGTGGCACAATAACGCCAGAGTTTCATAAAGACAAGAATAGAAAGTATTGATTAGTGTTTTGTAGCTGCAGCTCTGATGGTAGTGCCTACTAATTGAAATCCCAGATTTACATTGATGCACTTGATGATATGTAATCGTTTCTGTAGTAACAGCACAACACAACGAGAGTGTCTTCAGTACAGAGACCTTGGCGCTTTCCAGTTGCTTGGTAACATGGCGAGATGCATTTATTATTATTATTTTTTGTCCTATATATTTCACGAGAGAGAAAGAAAAGGCTGATGAGGGAAGGGAGGTTTATCACTATTGTTGTGTAGGTAAGCAAGAGGAAACAATGCTGCATTAAAGATGTACAGGGGTTAGACAATGAAACTGAAACACCTGTCATTTTAGACCACAATAATTTATTAGTATGGTGTAAGGCCTC
>JAOVYV010000004.1:17844268-17856193 GCA_025674545.1 Hassar affinis | reverse complement strand
TGAGCAAAACTGTGCTCTTACCCTGCTAATTGAACCTTCACACTCTGCTCTTACTGGTGCAATGTGCAATTAATGAATATTGGCCACCAGGCTGGTCCCATTTAGCCAAGAAACCTCCCACACTAAAATGACAAAAAAGAAAGTGTTTCTGTTTCATTGTCTAACCCCTGTAGCTGCATGTCACATGAAGGATAGTTTTTTAAATAAATTCTTATATCATATATGCTTGGGTGTCATTTTTACCTGGAAAAGGAGCACATGTGTGGATGTTATGGGAGTAATGTAGGGATGATGAGGAGATGACATGAAAAAAAAAACAGGGGTAGATAAAAATGTTGAAATCAGAAAGATTTGAATATTAAGTTAAATGTATTTGGCCTAATTCAGAGGAGTCTTTTATAACCAAATTTCGCAGTACAACCGAGTCTGGCAACCGGACTTGGGCCAAGTTATTCTTCTGGCCCAATACCTAAATAGTAACCTAGTATTTTAAAATGCAAAAATAATAGGCTATATAAGTAGTAGGAATATAAGGGTTAACTATATAACTCTTAGACAAGTAGTTTACTGAGTGTATACTTAAAAATGTATTTTCATATAACCAGCAAACAGTATACCTATAAGATCTCTTGTAGTATAGTTCACAGTATAGTTGAAGTACAAAGTAAAACTTTGATGTGAACTGGTTGTGTACTCAATGTTTACTTACTCTTAAACCTAAAGTATACTTAAAAATATAAACACTAGTTTTAAACACTAAGATTTGGTCCCAAGAAGCATTAAAAGATTACACTTACAAGTATACTATTAATACACTATTAGTGTTACTATATATTTGGGAAATATAATTGAAGTTTACTTACATTTTCTTAATAAAATAAACTTTAATTATACTTTTTTGTAAGGGATACGGTACTTTCCACATTTTTAGTGTTACAACCTGGAACTGAAAAAGATTTAACTGGAATTATATGTCAGAGGATTAGCTTGCTAATGAATAAATGCATATCATTAGCACATTGTGTCAGTAGCTGAGATCATTACTCTAGTAGAATAACAGAGATTATCTCATTTCAGGAATCTTTCAATCCGATTATGGCCCAGAAGACCATTTTTATGTTCCTGACACCCCTGCAAAACAAAATGCCTTAGATTAAATTTCTCAGTAGAAATATTATTTTAATTTACGACAGTATTGGTGACAGTGGTACCAGCTGTGGTACAAACTGTGGTGCTAAACAGAGTTTATAGTATTTTGCCCCTAGGCAAGTGGCAAAATTCTAATTTCATATATGTATTAATTTTGTACTGGTGCATCCTTGCTAATTTAGTAGTTCTATGACATTATTGCTGAGCTTCTTCAGTTCACAGTACTGTCTGTACCAATACCACAAACGGGCTCTAAATGTGTTTACCTTGAGCCCAGAAATCTATTTAAGATATCGCAGGTCAAGTTTTAATGGTACCTAGTCTGTCAGCTAGTCTTGCTGCCACTTGGAGAAATCCACCCTCATTTGTCATCCAATTGTTTCTCAGTCCTGTGAAAGTAGATTCACCAATGAATTTGAGCTCAGTTCATTCATCCTGTGCTGTGACACTGCATTATCACACAACAAAACAAGTCTGTCGCTCTGCTCTCCAGCTGTTTCTTTCTGTCTGACACTTTACCCCCTCCTTCCAGCAATTTTACCACCAGTGTAGATGAGGTTCTTGACAGAGGCTCCTTGCTTCCTGATCTTCCTGGCTGACTGATTGCTGGCAGGTTCATTAAAAAAGTTCCTGTCAATTTAAAATACATCATGGCTCAGCAAGTGGTGTTATAGTTTTTTTTTTCTGTTTCAGTGAGCATGGAGGTTCACCCTTATTTAAAAGCTACAGCAGAGTTCATTTCAACAGCTTATTTGGATTTTCTTGTTTTGTTTTAGCATTTACAATTACAAAGTTCTATATGGACTGGAATGAGAACTGCTAGTTAATCTGCTGACTTTATAAATGAACTAAGGAGATTTGAGATTTCTCTCTTTTTGAAAGAATCCCTTTTAGAGATAAGGCCCAGAGTTTACAAGAATCCGAGGACCTTCCATTTTGTACCATTTTATTTTTTACATTTACATTTATGGCATTTAGCAGACACCCTTATCCAGAGTGACATATTTATCTCATGTATACAGCTGAGCAGCTGAGGGTTAAGGGCCTTGTTCAGGGGCCCAACAGTGGCAGCTTGGTGGTGGTGGGGCTTGAACCCCCAACCTTCTTTTCAGTAACCCAACCCCTTAACCACTGAGCCACCCCTGTATTTGATGTATTATGTATTATAGATCTATCTGGACTGAACACTATGATAATTGGATAAATACTGAGCAATTAGGAGTTTAGTGAGATTTTACAGGATTTGCCTCATGGGACCACATCACCACCAGAAAGGAGATTTGTCACATACAGTGATATGCTGATAAATGGACTAAAAGAAATATTGAACAGTGGAAATTAATGTACCAAACACAAGGAACATGTGTGCTTCTGACTGATGGGATTTCAATCCTACCTAGGACCATGCTGAATGTTAGATGATGCTGGTTAAAATTCCTTATAACTTTAGTGGTTCTTCTGTTTGTTATTTTATATTTTATCTCTGTAACTTCAGTGTTATTAGGAAGAGACTTCACTCACTACTCACACGTTATCACTTAACAGTGTATTAGGTATTCTAATAAGACAAGAAAAACTACTCCCTTTACAAGGTTGAACAAATAGGGTGAATTTTCATTGGCTAAAGGGTGGAGAATCCTCAACCCTTGGCCAAATTCCACCTCTTTGTGTATGTTGCCCAAACCAAAAGAGAAAAACTGTTGACAAGAGCCAAGCTCAGTTCATACTAAAATCTCCTCAGGAATCCAGATCTGGAACTTTGTCCATTTTCTTTCTGTTTGTTTACCCAAGTTCATGTTTCAGTTTTTCGGTTCGTGTTTCGGAGTTACCCTAGAAGCATGCTGTTACTTCTAAGCATGGATTAAATAAGCACACCTGCCCTTATTGAACAGTTAAAAACTTTGTTGTAAATCTACACAGACCAGAGTTTTGAAGCCCATACAGTCTTGGCTAGTAGTAACCAGATTTTAGATCTGACAATTTGACCCAGTTCATTGAGAAGTCTCAGTAACAACCAAGTAATTTCCCCTTCCTAAAACATTTAATTCTTTGATTTCAATTGTTAATTGCTAATAAACTGATGATGGCTTCAGCTGTTGTAGCCCATCCTTCTTAAGGTTATGCTTCATGCATTCTGAGATGCTTTTCTGCTCATCACAGTTGTAAAGAGTTCCTTCTTACTTCCTGTCAGCTTTGACCAATTTCTTATCATCCTATCATTAGCATTTCTGCCCACAAAACTGACACTCACTAGATGGACACTCAAGTCCATCTAGTCAGAAAGTCAAAACTATTCCTAAAGATTTAATAAGGAAAAGAGAACACGTAAGAATACATAAGAAATTTCTTATGTTAGTGCATGCTTATGCATTGCAATGTAGACTGACGTACAACCCTTTAAAAAATATTTTTAAAAACATGTTAAACTTTCCTCTGATACCAAAAACAAACCTCAGTACCTGCTCGAGGACTATTCATCCCAGAGGTACCGGGCATGCACTATAGGGACTGTACTTGGTAGGAAGTGATTGAGTGTGTATGTGCGTGTTTTGTCATTGATATGATCGATGCCAGCCTGCAGAGCAGTCTTGAGGGGAGCCAACTCAAACACACATTGTACTCTATGAAGCAATGGTGCTGAGCTGACTGCTACCGCTCCCCACCTGCGGCCCGAAAAGCCCAGTGAAAAATGAGTGTGGAAACTGGAAAGTCTGGGTGAAAACTCCCCTGGCTCAAATATCCTGTAGAAAAGAGAAAGAGGCCTGTGGGTGAAGTCCTCAGAGATCTGGAGGAATGGCTAAGGCTGACTCTTATACAGCTCAGGCATCAGCTCAGGGAATTCATTTGTATAAGCATGGGGGCTGGGGAGCTGTGCAGATTGCATGGCCATTTCCCATCAATTTATCTTTATTTAACACAATGGCTTAGGGTGACTTGTAAGATTTATCTGGAATCTATAATGTAATGAATTCTTAGTGTTTATTATTAGCCATTATCCCAGTTTCATCCCACATTAAGGTGCAAGTGAAAGCTATTTTTTATTTTTTAAGCTAATTTTATTACCACACAGAGAATTTTCATATTCTAACACTGCCTCTAGTTGATACTAAACATCTACTACTAAGAACTATTTTCTGGTTATGAAACAAAAAAGCATGTGTAGACTAGAGATTATTTTAATAAATGAGATAACTGTCAGTTTGGATTAGTTCGTCTGCCAAATGCTGTAAATGTAACAGCAACAAACTCTATGTATGAAGAGCATGGTGTTATTGAGGTTTGGATAAAACCCATTCAATTCAAGTGACACACACACAGACACATACACATACACATACACACACACACACACACACACACACACACACACACACACACACACACACACACAGTCCATTCTATTGACATAAGTCATGTAACCTTTCATTGCCATAATTATTAATTCAACTAATTAATCCTATGAATAACCCTAACCAAAATGTCTCCACAAGGTCAAACAAATCTGATATTCCTATCCTTGTGGGGTCACTTGGGGCCCACAAAGATATAAAAACAAGGTTTATACACACCTCATTTCCAAAAATGTTGGGAAAATTTCTAAAAATGCACTAACTGAAATCTGTAATTTGCTTCTTCATTTGAATCTTTTTTGGCCAAAGGACAAATAAAAGATTTTCAGTGTTTTCAATGACAAACTAAATTATATTTCTTAAACAACACACTAAAAGCAACACACTGTTAAGCAACACACTAAAATGTTGGGACAGGGGCATGTTTATCACTTGTTCACATCACCTGTTATTTTAATTTTACTTTTTAATTGTTTAGGAATTGAAGATACTAATTGATGCAGTTTTGCAAGTGGAATTTTTGCCCTTTCTTCCTGTGTACAAGAACTCAACAGTCCTGTTGCTGTTGTCTGATTCTCCTCTTCATGATGCACCAAACATTTTCAGTAGGAGACATATCTGGATTGCAGGCAGACCAGTCAAACATACACACTGTATGTCTACAAACCACACTGCTGTAACTCATGCAGAATGAGGTCTGGGATTGTCCTGGGAAAAGATGCCATCTTGACAGCAGCATATGTCTGTCCAAAATAACTGTATAAGCATCTGCATCAATGATAACTTCACAGAAATGCAGATCACCCATGCCATGGGCACTGATGCACCCCTATGCCAGCACAGATGCTGGTTTTTGCACTTTTCGTTGGTAACAGTCTGGATGGTCTTTTATGTCTTTGGCACATACAATCCGATGTACATTTTTCCCAAAAAACAATCTGACCACAGAACATGCTTCCATTGTCTTTTGGTCCACCTCAGATGACTTAGGGTCCAGAGAACTCACCATTTCTGCACAAAATTAATTTAAGTTTCCTCTTTGCATAATACAGTTTCAGGTTCCATTTCTCGATGCAGCTGTAGCTTGCTGCCTTCATTCAACCATGCCGTCTGCATTTCAACTTTATTTTCTACTCCCTACTTTAGTTTCTGCTGATAAAAATTTTAACTCTTCTTCCTTTCAGACAAAGAGGACCTCCTGTTTCCTTTCCCTGATAATCAAGGAATTTGAGGCCACCAGACTCCTAGTATTAATACAAAGCAGACCCTAATTGCATAATTAAGACTTAGTCAACCAAAACCATAAATACAGCATGTTGCATGGCAAAGTGACTCTATGTTTACATTAACATAAGACTATGAGCCAAGCCAGCAACGAGGGCAATAAAAGCAACCCCTCCCTTAAAACCCACATGGCTTTTAACAGATGAACAGAGGACAGAACTCAGAACACTATCATAGCACCAATGTCATCCATCAAAACTTCTATGAGTCGTGAGAAGTGAGGACCGAAGGGAGCAGACCCAGTTTTTGCCTTGTAGGCGAGGGTCAGGGTTTTGAACTGGATGTGGGCGGCTATTGGAAGCCAGTGGAGGGAGCGGAGTAAGGGAGTAGTGTGGGAAAATTTGGGGAGGTTGAAGACAAGATGTGCGGCTGCATTCTGGATGAGCTGTAGTGGTCGAATAGAGTTCTGAGGGAGACCTGAAGGAGTGAGTTACAGTAGTCCAGTTTGGAATTGACCAGTGATTGAACAAGTATTTGTGTGGCTTCAGTTGTGGGAAATGGTCGAATCCTTCTAATGTTGTACAGGAGGTATCTGCAGGAGGGAGTCAGGAGGTATCTGCAGGAGCGAGTCAGGGTTGTGATGTGGGCAGTGAAGGATAGTTTGCTGTTGATGGTCACATCACATCACATCGTCACATTTGTTGCAGAGGGTAGTGGAGGTGTGTTGTCCAGAGAGACAGTCAAGTCATGGTGTGGTAGTGAGTTGTCAGAAATGAACAAAAGTTCAGTTTTGTCAGGGATAAGTTTGAGTTGGTGAGCAGTCATCCAGGATGAGATGTCAGTCAGGCAAGCTGAAATACGTGCCAAGATGTTGATGTCTAAGGCAGGAAAAGAGAAGATAAGTTGGGTGTCATCAGCATAAAACTGGTAAGAGAACCGATCAGAAGCAATCACTTCTCCCAGAGATATAGAGAGTATAGAGGGAGAATAGGAAAGGACAGAGTACTGAACCTTGTGGGACACCACCTCTCCATGTTACCTGGTAAGTCCGGTCTTCCAGGTAAGAGGCAAACCACTGCCATCCTGTTCCCTGGATACGAGACTAGAGAGACAAGACAATAGAATGCTTTGGTTGACCATGTCAAATGCTACCAAGAGGTCAAGGAGGATGAGGATGGATGAGAGTTTCTCTGAACTAGCAGCCTGGAGTTTCTCTGGTTGGGATCTTGTAAATTGTTGTCTGACAAATAATAGAGAGACAGTTGGTTATAAATAGTGTGTGCCAAGATTTTAGAAATAAAAGAGAGAAGTGATACTGGTCTGTACTCATGACAAAGGAGTCTAGCATGGGCTTTTTCAAGATTGGAGAGATCCTTGTTTTTTTCATAGCTGAAGGGACGTGTCCAGAGCTTATGAAGCCGTTGATGATGGTAAGGCAGGAGGTCAGGTGGCATAGTCTGGAACAGTGTAGATGGGACTGGGTCTAACTGACTGGTTGTAGGACTGGATGACTGTGTTAATTGCAGAATGTCCTCTGATATCATGGTGGTAAACTGTGCAGGTGTAATGGCAGAGGGAGTCAGATGTGGAGTGTGACGATGAGGAGAAGGTCTGGATGTGAAGGTCTTGCAGATACCTTCAATCTTGTGTTCATAGAAGGTTGCAAAGTCTTCCGCGGTTAGGGATGATGGAGGACGCGGAGCTGGTCACACACATTCAGCAGTGGTTTCTGCCCTTGACCTGTAGGCACCAAAATTTCCCCTGACTCCCTTAATCTTTTCATGATACTATGAACTCTAGAAGGTGAAACACCTAAATGCTGAACTGACTAAACTGACTAAACTGACTGATTTTTCTCTCATGAAGTTTGTCACAAAGTGGTGAACCACATCCCATCCTTGCTTGCAAAGCCTAAGCCTTTGGTGGATGCTCCTTTTATACTCAATCTTGATGATCTCACCTGTTACGAGTTAAACTGTTAATTGTGGAACTTTCCAGAACAGTTTTACTTGTATTACTTGTCTTATTTTGCCTCTGCTCTCCCCTGGATATCCTTTATGGAATCCCTGCATTCCACAGTGACTTAAGTGTAGTGTTCATAGGGTTACTTGTTGGTAAAAGTTTGACAGATCCCACCTACTTCTTTGGTTATTATTTTTCTTTGCATCTGCATGCAATATTTTCTAATAAATATAGCTGGTCTATTTTCCAAAATATCAACAAATTATTAAATTAAATTATAGCAGCCCTTGTCATGATAAAATAATTACTAATGATGAATTAAGGAATGAATGGTGGAAACACGTCATGCTGCACTGTATGAGCATAAGCATCCAATATGCTTTTATCTTAATGAACTTGGCATTTATTTTTCATAAGAGTTTCACAACTGACTGTCCACAGGAAAGTAAGAACCATCCATTGCTGTGCCTTTTTTAATTTGGGTGGGATCCCAGTCCCAATTCACACCTCTACTCCATGAGCTGTTTATGACAACTGACACAAACCTTTATACGGGCATATTCCAATTGGTGTCAGGTGCCATACAGATTACTTTGGTCAAATTCTAACTGACAATGTTATATTAATACACTTTATGGAATGTTAGAGATAGTATATCTCTATATATATAGTGATCCTGTATATATAAATATAGTGGGTCCACGTGTCTGAGCCCAGTCATGAAAATGTTTCTAATTTAATGCACAATATTTCATTATAAGTTTTATAATCAGCAATCACTTTAAAACCAAAAGTTTGACATAAATTTCAGTGTTTTCTTAGTATTTTATATGGCCCACTTTTTCTTTAATGACAATGTGCACCCAGCTGGCATGGACTGCACAAGTTTACACAAAACCTTATGATCCATTTTGGATCCCATCCATCAGATTGTCATCTGAACACATGTTCCATGGAAGGTCTCAAGATAATATCGCATATGGTCAATATCACAAATTTGCTAAAAGTATAACACTGACCTAGAAATAGTAGACAATTTAAAACATTTCCATTCTTTGTTAAAAGTATATAAAATTATAAAACATTTCAGTTATAAATGGAAAATGTAATTGATACTGTGTATTTTATCTATCTATTTTATCTTATTTCTACTCATAAGATTTTGGCATTGATATTTGGCATTACCACCATTATATCTGATCTGCTAGAAGAACGCAGAGCTATGAAACCAGTTATCATTATGTTACCAAAACAGAAATACTTTCAAATTTAACGTTGCTGAGCTGCTATGAGTCCCCCTGACGTTGCTGTAAAAGAAATTCACAGTAATTACCTTACTCCACAGGCACAAATTGGCAGGGTAATTTGGACATGTCAGATGCCAAATCACCAAAACCAGCTGCTATGTCATTATGGCATAAATACTGCCAAATACTTGAGTCACCAGCTTGCCTGCAACTACTAGCTTTGTCCCGGGTCCTGTTTTTAAAGATTAAACATGGGTCCACTGCAGCGCCTATGATGAGGTATAAACACAACACTGCATGATCACAATAAACCACAAAATTGCTGCCCAACAGCTAGAAATCTCATATCTTGTACCTTTAACAACAACAAAGATGTGTGTGACCTAATTTGGGTGTTACATTATCTTCACTTTCTTTAACAAATTGGGTATCCTAAATCGGAGACACCTTTTAGACAAATTTGCAGAGTAAATCCTCACTTGGTTGTTTAAAAATTTCATGAAATGTTTTCTTTCTTTGCACTCTGAGAGTGTCCCATTTGGTATAGTCCCACGGGACTTCTAGTCCTGGCTCAGAAACACAACCCAGCCTGTGAGTGTGTGTGTGTGTGTGTGTGTGTGTGTGCGCATGCATGGATGTGAGACAGAGAGACTTGTTTTTATATCTTTGTGTGGACCATTTTTTGACCTTGTGGGGACATCTTGGTAGTCCCTGTAAGGAAAGATTTTTTTTTATAGTTTTTATACTTTTAATTATTGAGGATAGGGTTATGGTTAGGTATTGCAATAATTAGTTGAATTAATAATTATGCTAATAGAAGGTCCTCACAAATATAGCAAGACAAAGTCTGTGTGTATTTGCTTGTGTGTGTGTGAGTGTGTTTTTTTATTCAAGAAAGGTTTTCAGTCCTTATAAGCTGATATTTTGACCCTTCCATTATTACTCCTTGAATTCCAGATCAAATCAAAGCCTACTTCTATGTTGCAATGTTGCTCGCATGAATCTGTGGACACTATGCAACAATAAAATCTAAACACCCTCAGAAAGAAAAATAAACTAAAATAGCTAACATCAACTGGTTTACTGCTACCCAGCTGTGGACCCAAGAAAGTATTTAAGTATTTAAATGTGTGAAAAAGAGTGACACGGTGGCTTGGTGGGTAGCACCGTCGCTTTAGAGCAAGAAGGCCCAGGTTCAATCCCCGGGTGGGGCGGTCTGGGTCCTTTCTGTGTGGATTCTGCATGTCCTCCCCCATGTCTGCATGGGTTTACTCTAGTTTCCTTGTTCCTTGTTCCCTTACTCCATCCATGTCCAAAGACATTCATGTTAGGTTGATTGGTTTCTCTAACGTGCCCCTAGTGTGTGTGTATGTGTGCGCGAGTGTGTGTTCCCTACGCCCTGTCTAGGGTTGTTCCTGCCCTGAAATGTATGAAAAAACAGTCCGTAGGTCAGCAGTTCTAGTTTTCTAAACATGAATTCTATTGGCTTCTGTAGTAGGTCTTCTGTTGTGGTCAATCACATGCAGAAGGCATGTAAATTAGTTAGCAGAAGGAAGCTCAAAAGATCAAGGCTAAATGACAGGGTGAAAGATGTTCACTCAGAAAGGAGTGAGACCCTCTCGTCAGAACAGCGAATAGATATCTCAATATAACCGAATGTTGAAAAATGAATAAATGTTCCATGTTGAAAGAGTTCCTGTTCAAAGTGGTAGCATAAAGTGGGACTTTAAAAATAAACATAACTACTTCTAACACTTAAAATGCAACTATTTTAGGCCTTAGGTCATGTTAGTGTCTTATCCAGACCATCATAAGCAAGGAATTTTTTTAACTCATCTTACAAATTTTCCTTGAATACCCCTGCACTAAAACATAAAGTCACTTAGAGCAACGATATACCAGTGAAGATGAGCAGACATCCCACTGAAAGTACTGATTATAAGGGCATTTAGATTTTCAATCCCTATTTTTATTTATGACAACATCGGTGGGCATGTTATTCAGTCTAAACCTACAAAAAATATTTTGAACATTTTGCTATTCTTAAAACCAAAGCATTGAGCACAAATGGGCTGTCAAGGACCATCCTTTATCCAAGCAGTCACTGTCTTTGGAGACAAAAAGGGTGAGCAATGGGTTTTAATAAAGTAATGCTGCAGATCTGCAGCCACAAGCCACCTGCTGGTCCTTATGCTCCCAGCACACCAACACACTACAATATTCATAAGCCAAATATGCAGTCACAAGTCAAAACCTAAGAGAACTGGAACAGGTCTACACAGAGACTATGCCTATGGTAACATAAGATGCTGTTGATAAGAGCATATAAGAAGGCAAACTAATCAAGCACCAAACACATTTCACATCAGATAACAGACTAATAACAGGGCAAGGCAAAATGGTGTAAAAGCAAAATGGTGTAATCAGAACAATGCACATTATACATTCAGAGAACCCATGATGTGTTCAAAGAGAAGGTGTGTGATACATAGCTATGAAATTGTGACAAAACCTCCTTTAAACTCCAAGTCATTAACAAAACATCAGCTAAATTTATTGAAGCTTTTATTGAAACTTAATCCTAGTAGTCCAGTTGAGTTTATTGACATATTGCTTTGAAGTGCCTTTTTTACTATGCACATTTATGTGAAGAACGAATTATGCTCATCCATCATGATTGCTGTGTCTAGAGGAACCCTGTTGTTTGCAGAGTGAAGAAAATGAATGCTTTTATGTTTCTTTTACTACATTGAGCAGTATAGAGAAGTAAAAATAAGGTAGTGAAAGAGAGAAACAAATTCGTTGATACATTTACAACTACAGGTGTTAGACAATGAAACTGAAAGACCTGTCATTTTAGACCACAATAATTTATTAGTATGGTGTATGGCTTTTGCGGCCAATACAGCGTCAATACACCAACAATTTGTCCTCTTTTGAACTCTGGTATGTCACCCATAATGTTGTGTGCATTACAATATTTTGAGCAAAAC
>JAOVYV010000004.1:17598335-17612382 GCA_025674545.1 Hassar affinis | reverse complement strand
AAAACTGTGCTCTTACCCTGCTAATTGAACCTTCACACTCTGCTCTTACTGGTGCAATGTGCAATTAATGAAGATTTAACCATGAAACCTCCCACACTAAAATGACAGGTGTTTCGGTTTCATTGTCTAACCCCTGTATATTACTCATATGAAAAAGTAATCCTAAATAATCCCTCCTAAACCTAATAACCACCCTTGGCAGTAACAACTGCAATCAAACATTTGCAATAACTTGCAATGAGTATTTTACATTGCTTTGGACGAATTTTGGCCTACCTTTCTTTGCAATGGTATTAATTCAGCTACATTGGAGGGTTTATGAGGATCAACAGCATTTTTAAGGTCTTGCCACAGTCTCTCAATGGGATTCATGTCAGGACTTGTCCACTCCAAAACATTCATTTTGTTTCATTTGGTTTCAAACTGCACTTGCGATTTAGGTTATAAACTGACAGGCATTCTCCTTCAAGATTTTCTGATAGATACCAGAATTGATGGTTCCATCATGAATTCTGCATCTTATATGTTGGAACTGTCTTCTGCTTTTGGATTGTGGAACTTTTAGCTAGAATCTGCTAGTTTGCTATCTATTTTTTTTTTCAAGTTTACGGCTTGGTTGTAATTAGTTATTCCAGGTGCCTTGGTTTCACCTTGGGAAAGTGTGACCAGATACTGAGTGCTCTATTTAAAGTGGCATACAGTCATAGCATACGGTCGCATACGTCTGTAGCGGTTAGTTGGTCTCCTTTCTCTCACACTTCAATCAACTTGGAAACTGTCACCACTCGTCTTGGCTAAATACCATCCTTATCATATCATGTGCTTCTCAATTCCTATCTGCACTTCCCACAGCCGCCACAATCACAAGCGTCACTGCAGAAAAGGTAATACCGGCAATCTCACCTACCCTCCATTTTTGACACATTGCCCAAGTGTGGTGGCTGGTGGGCTTGGAATTGCCAATCTGCAGTACAGAAGGCAGACTTCATCACAACCCTAGCTTCAACTCAGTCCCTTGACTTTCTGGGCCTGACTGAGATATGGATCACTCCTGAGAACTCTGCTACTCCGGCTGCTCTTCTTCTTCTCTCACTCTGCACAATAAGCTGGAAGGGGTGGTGGTGCTGGCTTGCTTCTATCAAAACACTGGCGCTTCACTTCTCTTTTTCCATGTTTCCATTTCCTCCTTTGAATATCATGCTATTACAGTATCCTTCCCAACTAAATTCCATATCATTATTCTTTACCGTCCAACAAGTGCTCAGGTCACTTCATTGAAGAGCTTCTGAGTCTCTTTCCAGTCAATGAAACTCCACTGATTCTGCTTGGTGACTTCAACCTCCCCTCAGAAAAGCTGCAATCATTCTGTCTTCTCCTTCTTCTAACTGACCTTACCTTCAACCACTCCCCTCCAACACACAGAGCAGGCAATATCCTGGACTTGGTCTTCACCAGACCTGCCTCAGCGATGGATCTCAAAGTAACTGTTGCTCAGATCACCACTTTCTGTCATTTGCTCTTTATCTCCCTCCTCACCCTCTCACCTCTACGGCCACATGCACCAGCACCACTCGTCGCAGCCTACACTCCATCTCACCCTCATTCCTTGCCTCCTCTATCATTACTGCTCTTCTACTGTATGACTCTTTTTCTTCTCTCTCCCTGGATACTGCTACAGATATTTTCTCTCTTCCCTCTCTTCATCCATTGACCTCCTATGTCCCCTCTCTCCGAAAACCACAAGATCTTCGCCGCCTGCTCCTTGGCTGACAAAAGTCCTGAGAAACAACCATCAAGAATTCATAGATGACCTTCATTCCTACCAATCTCTCCTTGCCACAATACTCTAAAGAAGTCCTCCTTCCCAAATAGTTTGGATCTGATAAACTATTTACTGTTTGGTATAATAATAATAACTCTACTAAACCATAAAACATAACCATAATAACAATTTGTAACCTAATAACCCATTCCAAACTGCTCCCTTGTGGCACCACCTTCCAGGAAATACGTTATTCTATTTCAATATGAATTCAAAGTTGAATTGAATTAAGTTTAAATCTATTTAAATGTTTAGAAGATTTCCTCAGTATCATTAATTTAGATAATGGCTAATAAGTGTAATGCCACGTCATATACATGCTAAAATATTGCAATATAAAAATGTAGGTTCTAGCCTTATACCAGAGTTCTAGCAGCACCTCAGTTTACATAGTCAATTTTGCAACTTTAAAAATAAAAATAAAGATCTACTAGGCGGTATGTAGGCACTGTCACAATTAAGTCCATATCATATGACACCACCATCATACCATTTGTTTTTCACAGCATGATTTTACCATATGCCTAAGATTGACAACCTTTCAATTTCATCATGCATAATACAGTGACACTGCAGCTAATTGAAGTGTCCAAGTGAGCGGAATCCCACATCTAATATAATGATGACACTGTTAACACATTGTAACAGGTTCTGGTCTATATTAATGTATTTATTTTTGTTTTCTATTTAAACACCATAAGAAAGGAATAGTGTATCAGAACATACTGGGGAAAGACTCAATGTGTCAGGCAGTTGAAATTGTAATGGCCAGTGGTCACATGGTGACACCAACTATGAAGCAGGGGGTAAATGATATATTATTACTCTGACTGTATATTTCCAGAGTAGCCGTGATGAGCATCTACTCTCTACATCTGGGAATTACAGTGTGCAGCCACTGTCTTGGAAAAAAAAGCATCTAATCAGACTCTAGTATATTGCCAGGGAATTGCTCCTAGAATAGTCCTAGTTGTAATTATCCCTGGACAAAATTTTGTTTAATTTAACATGGCTTCCACTGTGGCACTGGACTTAATACTGCTCATTGCTTGAACCAATGTCTCATAAGAAAAATAGACTTAAGTGAAGAGCAGAACTGTCTGTAATTGAAACACATTCATTTTATAGCTCCACCATCTAATGTCTGTAAAATGTCTGTACTAGATCAACATGCCACTCTGAATACAGAAGTGTGACTGATTAACTGTGCATGTCACATGAAAAAACAGGCAATTTCTTCCTTTTTTTTTAAACTAGATGACGATCCTGAGTGGCGCAACAGCAACGCGTTTGCCCTATCATCTGGAGATCGCTAATTTGAATCCAAGTGATGCTATAGCTGCCCATAGCCGGGAGCTCAAGATTGGCCGTGCTCTCACGGTGGGAGGGGCAGCATACGTTCTCCCTCCATGTCAATCAGTGCAACGCTGTCCAATCACAGGCGTCTGTGAGCTCATGCATACAAGAGGTGGGCGGGAGCGCTTTCCTCCGAATGCGCTAAAAGAGGCAGCGGCTTGCATCACATGTATAGGAGGAAGCACGTGATGGCTTTGCCCTCCCTGACTGGCAGTTCGTCGTGTGACAAGGGGGGAAGCACTGACTGGTGGGAATTGGAGACGACTAAATTAGGGAGTAAAAATCTGGGAAAAATCCCCCCCCCAAAAAAAAAAAAACTAGATAAAGATTGACTTGAAATTGACTTTGGATAAATCAAGATTACTGGAAAAGCCGTGTTTAAGGCAATTCTTTATTGTACAATTAGTTAAGATAGTTTATCAGTTTATGCGCAACATAAACAGAAAGATGCTTTATTCTAGGCAGGAATTTCTTGCTTTTTTGTCTTCAGACTTTTGTCTTAGCCCGTTATAAATCCTGATCAGGTTTTGTGATTATCAGTTTCAAACTTCCTTCTATCTATGGACATATACCATTTTTGAACATACTGTTTACATCTGACAAAATTAGAGATGCATAAACCAGCAACCACTTTTTGCTTTAGAGGAGCAGATGCACAATACCTCATTAATATTGCCTGCTATCCGTGGCCAGCGACTTGTAAATGGTGAGTAACACAATCAATCATGAAAAAGGAGCTTGTGATTCATGGTAATGCATTTCTATTAAAAAACCCTAAGAGCACATCAGAAGCTCTCGAGCCCTGGACTTAATCAATACCTGCAACCTACAGGCCTTGATAAAGCACTATAGAGATGCATTAAGCTTTATTATATAAATGGGCAAAAAGTAAAAGAAACTCTTGCATTATAACAAGCTAAGAGTTGTGTACTCAAATGCTGTATGTCCAATTGCAACTTCATAGGATTAATTTCAGTGGAGAACCCTACAGGATTCCAAGGTGCAACTGTTTGTATATGTATGTATCTGTATTTGGATTTAGATTTGGATCACAAAATTATTAGAAGACATGGAAATTTACAGAACATACACACTTCCATTACTTCCTTAGCTACTTCGCTTGAGTTCAGAATTAGTCTCAGCCAGGTAATCTGTGGAACATCAGGGTAAATCTAATGTGAATGAGTAAGCTAGGAATTTGCCATAATAAAGTACCAGGAACATCAAACAAGCTCATCAACATGCAGCCAAAAACCAGTGGATAAATATTAGATATATAGAGTAAGTTTGGCTCATAATTAATGGTGCAGTGTGTAGGCTTTAGGAGCATCTAGCAATGAGGTTGCAGATTGCAACCAACTTTCTTCCCCTCCCTGTCCAAGCAGCTAGTATAACCTATGGTGGCCGTCATGTGCCAGTAGCATTGACAGTAACATAACATAGAGAATTCTAGCTGCTTATTATTCATTATGGTATTTTTTTTTTAAGCTCCCCTGCTTGCAGTGTCAAAGACCAGATAGAAGGATGCTATGGTGCTTTCAGTATTGCCAGAAACTGAACAGGATAGATTTTGTATTATTGATCAGATTACAGCATAATACCAGATGATTTGTAGCAACCGATTCTGTTTTTGTGGCTGTATTTTTTTCCTCACACGTTTTCTGAAAATCTTGCCTTTCGCTTTGTGATTGGTTAGGAGTATCTGTGTTCTATACTAGGATTAGCTGAATGCTGTGTAAGTACGGTTGGTAGCTAGTCACAACGCAAAAGACAGGATTTGTCTGAATGAGGACAAAAAAACAACACGAAGCCTAAGCTACTTTCATGGCCATTACTTGGCGATGCTTTGTCGCACAGAGAAAAGCAACTAGTATCATCAGAAAAGGTACGGTTTACTATTTATTTCAATGGGCATTACATTGGAAATACTTGTGTCAATAGGGACTTCGTAACTTATTCACCTCGCATTCGTAAGGGTCTTATCTTTGTCATGTCTGAAAGCTATCAAACAACACACTGCATTCAGGTAAGCTGAATTACCTGTCCTCCTCCAAAGCAGGCAAATTTGATGTCACTTTGAAAACATTTGTCACCAGCAATTTCAAATCAGGGAAAGTCCTCTCAAATGTTTACCTGTACTTTCTGCCATTGCTTGCCCTCATTTCATTTAGCTTCATTTTTTCATTTCTTTGATAAGGATTCTCATTCCCTTGCCTTTTCTTCTGCTAAATAGCTAGCTATGATCCATTTCTATCTATTTCTCAAAATGTGGATTCTTAAACTTGTTAGCCAGAACCAGCAACCACCACTTCTCTGTTTTCCAGCCAAGCTGTGCTACATCAGTGTAGAGATGTAAAACATGAAGTCCATTTTTGGCTACTGTAGAAAAATATGTTGGCATAACACGGCATTCTCCACGGAAGAGGACTCGCTCCCATGTAGATATGAAGGGTCATTCTAAGATAACAAAATGAGGATTTGCACTATTTATTGTCTGGCAAAGTGCACCACTGGAATGTGTTATGAATCCAAGTGATAACTTTGAGTCCAGAAGGAAACTGCGTTTTTTTGTCTAAATTGAATGGAAGTAGAACAGGTCACATGTGAATGATCTGCAACTGAGTGGACACAGACCAATGGCCATTTGTTTTGCTCAGGTTAACAAGGATGAGAGTGATACAGTAGGGACCATGCACATAAAATCACAATCATGATATGACAATTTCAAAATTCCACTAGTTCTGAAGCAAATTGCTCTAGTGGTCCCCCATCAGTTGAAGAACCACAGTTATGGACTGGTTATGCTAAATTGTGTGTGTATGGTGCCTTGCAAAGCACAGAAGTCCCAGTGTTCCTGATAGGCTTCAGATTTATCACAACCCTGGCCAGGATGAAGCAGTAACTGTGCATTAATGAACGAATATTACTGTGTTTGAGAACTCATCTGGGATGTGCTCCAAGGTATGTATTCTCAAGAGTTGGACGTCTCAAAAAAGCACTGATAAATACAGTATAATTATCACTTGCCTTTTCATGAGAAATTTATACAGATTCAAGCAAGTGAGACAATCTAGTTATTCCAGTTCATAAGAAGTCATAAGAAACTTCCATTCATAATGTTAAACGTAATATTTTACACAAATTGAGGCAAGACAATTAGTATCAATAGTTTTCAAGCATGAGAGACCATGCATCCTGTATGAAGGAAGTAGTAAAACTAAGTGAAACTAAGATACTTGGGGGAAATCAAAATTAAGGCACTCATGTTAGTACCAAAAAAAACCCTGAAACAATGTGCCAAATATTTTAAAAGTATCATTACTTTTTCTGTTGTCCTACTTTGTGCAAATGAAAATTTATTTAGGTTTTTATGCTTTATTTTAAAGCATTCATCATTTAATGCTTATTTGGAAAAGTACACCATAACTCAAAAACAAACACACACTATTAACAAGTTAATATTTTAAATAGTACTTGAATTAGCCACATAAACTGAAGCATTTGATGTACCTCTCCCATTTTTCATCATTATTTTATTTCTTGTCTGAAAAGGCCTGTTCGGTTTGTAAGCACAGACAAGCTTGAGTGGAAAAACATATGGAGCTGTCCATTACTTCCATGTCTCTGTTTCAACAACACCTCACCTACAGAAAAACAAGCTTGTCTACTGGCAATCTTGTCCATAAAATGATCCCCATTCCCACTCCTGCTCCAACCTTGTGAATCTAAAGACCAGCCTAAATGGCCAGCCACAGACGGCTCATTTTACATGGGCTTAATGGAGCGGCTGGCGTCACATTTTAATATGAGTGCGACATCAAGGTATCATGCAACAAGAAAGAATTTTCGCCTGTCATCAATGACAGGCTCAGCTGAATTATTTGTCATGCTGTGACTTGATAAAGACCTGCCAGAGTGGTAGCTGGTGGTTCCACCTGTATGACTTGGCACTCCTCGCACTTCACTTCAAATGTCACATGAATTATAATGCAAAGCTAACATTTGTCACAAAGATTGTTGTGCTGATACCTTAGCCTGTCATACAGTGAAGGGAAAAAAGAAAAAAAAAGCTCTATGACAAGTATCCAGTGTCATCCTGTACAGAAACTTGCTCACTCTCCTGTTATTCAACGTTACGCAGCAATTCACTGGCCATGTAAGACTGTATTCTCATAATGTCCTGGTATCTGACAAATCGATTTAATGTGGCAATTACTAGAAGATGAGATCATTCCCTAGTGACAATCTAACACAATACACTGAAATACAATAAACACATTAGAGAGGATTATAAACAAAATTCTAACATTTATATACTTCCTATACTTCCCTTTCTAATTGTAGCGTGAAGCCTGCATTCAACCATGCCTTCTGCATTTCAACTGTACACTTCAACTTCTCTTATGAAAAATCTTATTTTAATCTTCTCCATTTCGGACAAAGAGGACCTCTGTCTTTCCCCTGATAAGCCAGGAATGTGAGGCCACCCGATTTTTACTTAAGACTAAACAGACCTAAGTGCAGGCTTTGGTCAACTTGGTCGACCAAAGCCATAAAACTGCATGCTGCATGGCCAACAACAAACTAAATTCTATTTGTTAAATATAAACAATTTTAGGAAATTGATGACTGCAACACACACAAAAAGTCGGGACAGAGGCATGTTTACCACCGGGTCACATCGCCTTTTCATTTACTAATACTTTTTAAACGTGTGAGAAATGAAGATACTAATTGTTGCAGTTTTGCCCATTCTTGCTGTATACAAGATTTGAGCTGCTCAACAATCCATGGCTGCTGGTTGTCTGATTCTCCTCTTCATGAGTCAAGCACATGCACTCCATGTCTATGAAGCAAAGCTGTTGTAACTCATGCAGAATGATGCCTGGCATTGTTCTGCTGAAATAGACATGGAGTTCCTGGGAACAGACATTGTCTTGATGGTAGTATATGTCTCTTCAAAATACCAATATAAGCCTCCGCATCAATGGTACCTTCACACATATGCAGATCACCCATGCCGTAGGCACTGATGCCTGATGCCCCATGCCATCACAGATGCTGGTTTTTCCACTTTTCACCGGTAACATACTGGATGGTCTTTCTCATCTTTGGCATGCAGAAATGTGGCCTTGTCTGACCGTGGAATGTTTCCAATGTAAAAAAAGCCAATGTAAAAAAAATGCATTGTTCTAAATACACTTTGCTGCAATTACTATCAAATATACAATTCACTCAGGTAAATGAAGTAAAGGACATTAGGTTAGAGCTTCATGTGTTTTACCTTCTTAATAAAATGTAGTATTTATCATCAGATGTTTATCAACATCTCTTCAGATATAATATTTACTTATGAGCTTTCTCATAAAGACTTGATATTACGTTTACATTTACATGGTGATGCTTTTCATTATGATTCCAGTCTATAAAATATGTACTATATACTATTCACATCTATTGAACAAGTCTCCATTATGGTGCCAACTGCATCCAAATTCTTAAAGTCAATACCACAATTGTATGCAGCAAATAAAACCCAACAACGGCAATAAAAAACAAATGACTACATTACAAACATTACTCCATGCCATGCCCTCCATGGCTATCAGATTTAAACAACCACTACACATAATAACGAATCCATTAATAACGTGAGACTTTCAGAAGTGTGTTATACTTCATGCGATGCAGAAATTGTAGTTAGTGTAGTCAATTATGTCTATCCTATATCATTGTACTGCAAATGTAGAGATTGAGCTTTGAAGATGGGAAGTGTCAATCCTACAAAAATGGATTTCATCCAACAGATAAATTGGACTGCAGCCACTGATCTGTATCACACAATCCTTGATGTTTTAATTGTGCCATGTGTTATACTGGAAAACAGATTTTCCCACCCAATTTTTGCATCAATTTTGAAAAACACTGTTAAAACGTGCTGCCTATCGGACAGTTTTGGGGAAATTGATTTGACATGTTCATCTGTGTTCCTGCATTTAACACCTTACCTCATGCAATAAAAGAAAAATGGTTTGCTTTTGATCTCAGTTGTAGTGTCTTTTGCTCCTTTAATCTTCTGCTACTGACAGCAGGGAATCTTAAAAGTGTGTCCACCCAACTTTCCAATCTGGTGTCAGTGTTGTTTGGAAGGCCACACCCACCTGTAGGTTATTTTATCACTTCCCAGCAGGAGGTTAAAAACTCGTTACAAATCAGCTGTACTGCTGTAAAGAAGTCCACTGAGTACAGATCTGATGCTGCATCAGTAACTACCAATTTGACAGACTGAGCACTACGGGGTGTATAGAAGACCCATGGATAGAGGTCTCACTCTCTGATGTGCACCACATTGTTTACCTTTAATATTTGATCCATGGTCATATTGAAATATCAATACATACCTACAGTATACCTGTAGAATCTGTTACCTTTGTGAATTCCAATAAAAGTTTGACAATATCCACACTGGTTGCCTGCATTGTAACAATGCACTCAAAAGAAGCTGTTTGTTCATCTCTACAGTCTAGGATAATTCAGTAATTTTTACAAGTTTGTAAGTTGCTTTATAAGAGTTTGGAAGCTGACAAGTATTTGAATATGAATTTCATATGTTTTAGTTAAAATGCATATGACATAAAATTCATTATTTCTGTATTTAATAAATTACATTTTAGACTATGTGTTCTTTTTGTTGTTTTGAACTTGTGTGGGTAAGATTTGCCAAAAACAATTAATTTTCAGCCTTAAAAAAATCACTCACTTAAATACAAATCTCAGAAATTAAAAAAATAATAATAATTACAGATATTTCCTAAATTAGGCCAAAAATAAAAAAAGGTAGATGCTTTTGGATTGTTTGATTGTCTATTGGTTTTTAACATCATTTCAGCATCGAATGGCTATTCAAATGACAGACACATGTTACATAGATACGCAAGTCTTTCATCAGTACACAAGCTCAAACTTCGCAATTTTGTATGTCCAATTCACCTAACATGTCTTTGGACTGTGGGAAGAAACCTGAAGTTCCTGAAGTAAACCAACACAGACACGGGAAGGAAATGCAGACTTCACACAGAAAGGAGCCAGGCCAGGACCTTCTTGCTGTGAGGCAAGAACTTTCCAAAAGAAGAAAGTTCTAGGGAAAGATGACTGTATGACAGCAATATTCTTTGCAAACGCTTTGTTGAAAGGTCTTACATACACATAAGAAGATATCCAGGTACACTGATTCAGTGTTAGAAATATGATGAAAATAAAGGTGTAAGCCTATGTCTGAGACATGCACATTAAAATTCAGAACATGAACATACACTTAGCTACACCTAACTAACAACCTCCCCATTAGAGCCCTTTTTAATTATATTAGCAATTATATCCTCTTATGTTGATTTATTCAGCAAATCAAAAGTAAATGATGACAGTTTTTAATAAACTTGACCTTGAACTGCTAAAGCAATATTGAAAACTCAAGGAGAAGCTGATGTAACATTACAGAATGCACTGCATGAATGTCAATGCACACTTAAAAGGGTCCCCTGACTGACCTTTAGCTATCTAAAAGTGAATGACAACATTTGAAGTTACTCGCATTACCTCTAAGGCTGCTGTCAAATATCAATCACGGCATGCAATATCCATGGTTTTTCCCAATGGACACAGCTACAGGGTAAGCCTTCATACAAGATTACACTCACTGACCACTTTATTAGGAACATCTGTTCATTCATGCAATTTTTCAGTCATATGACAGCAGCATAATGCGTAATACCTAGCAGATACAGGTAAAAAGGTCAAACTAGACAGTCAAAGACTGAAAAAACACCAGGCTACTGTTGAGTTTTGGTGAGCGTGTACCCTGAGATTCTTGTTCTTGGCTGACAGGAGGAGAACTAGTTGTGTTTGTCTGCTGTTGTAGCCATTCTGCCTCAAGGGCTGCACTTGTAAGTTGCATTTCTGCTCAGCACAGTTGTAAAGAATGCTTAACTGAGTTACTGGAAACTTTCTGTAAAGTTGAATCAGTCTGGCTATTCTCCTCTGACAATCTCTCATCTAACCAATGAACTTCTGCTCATTGTATGTTTTTGCACCATTTTTTTATGTAAACACAATATATCATTGTCCAGCCCTTGTACACTTCAGATGTGAAATGCTTCAAGAATGTCTAAGAGCATGGGAGCCAGGCTGTATGGAAAATGTATTCATTATACAGATTCCGAGAGGAAGGAATTAGTGTTTCATTCACTGTGCTCTATTCAGCTTTCAGTTGCAGCCCATCAGACAAGAAAGGTCACAACAGGTGTCCCATGCCATTTCTTTTCAAAAGCACTTGGCTATCCTCCATGGTTCCCATGGCAAATGTCATGCACCATTTCCACTCTCCAAATGTACAAACACCCCTGCAGATCCTTTTGGAACTCACATTAGTGCCCATTTTCACAGTTTCCTTCTACCTCCCACCAACCCTTGGAAGATTTAGAGAGCCTGCATGCTTTGCATCTTTTTCTAGATCTGGGTCACCATCTTTCCTTAAAGTTTTTTTGGAACTAATCAAATTATATTTGCAAGAACATGTAAGTGAAAGTTTATTATAAATTCCCTTATGTTTGTCTTTCTTGGGTGCAAAGTTATTAAGGATCACAATGCATTTTCTTCAGAAAAATTAGTATGTGTTGTTTGTCAAGATCTATTTTATATACATAGAACATTTTTCTCAGTAGGAACACTGAAGTTAAATGTGGGTAACGCATATGAGCACTATGTATAGCACGAACATTTGATGACTTTTGATGCTTCCTGAACAGACTATAGAACCACGTTTATGGATAGCATGTTTTTTATATAAAATGTATCACCTTAAAAACTGTTGGATGCCATGCATGAGAAGGTTTTGTATGGAAGCCAGGCAGGAAAAAAATCTATTTTTTTTTCATTTATCTTAAAAGTCTGATTTATTTCAGAATTCTGATTTACCTAAATTTTTTGTCTTAACAGAAAAGTGTGACTAATTTTCTCAAAACTTGTCTTATCATAAATCCTTTACTTATTAGTGGGATTGCAGTAGGCAGTAGGCAATCACACTATTGTTATCTGTCAGGAGTATTCAGAGTAGTTTTGTCTGGATTTCAACTGCCACAATTTTCGAAATATCAGCACCATTCCAACACTAAAAAGTCCGCCATGGTCAGGGCGATGGGGATCCGTGCACTCATTTACCTTCCAGACTTGCTTTACACCACTGCATCCGGAGCTTTGCATTGCGCTTGGTGATGTAAGGCTTGGATGCATCTGCTCCGTCATGGAAACCTATTCCATGAAGCTCTCTACACACTGTTCTTGAGCTTATCTAAAGGCCACATGAAGTTTGGAGGTTTGTAGCGATTGACTCTGCGCACTATGTGCCTCAGCATCCGTTGACCCCACTCTGTCATTTTACGTGGCCTACCACTTCATAGCTGAGTTGCTGTCATTTCCAGTCACTTCTATTTGGTTATAATGCCACTGACAGGTGACTGTGGAATATTTAGTAGCAAGGAAATTTCACAACTGGACTTGTTGTACAGGTGCCATCCTATCACGGTACCACACTGGAATTCACTGAGCTCCTGAGAGTGACCCATTCTTTCATAAATGTTTGTAGAAGCAGTCTGCATGCCTAGGTGATTTTTGTGTTTTTACACACCTGTGGCCATGAAAGTGGTTGGAACACCTGAATTCAATGATTTGAATGGGTGAGTGAATATTTTGGCAATATAGTGCAAGTAGGAAGTTTGAGATAAGAAGTCTAATCACATACTAATGTGAAGGGGGGCTAGGACGGTCTGCATTCTTGATGGGCATCTATATTTTTGTAATCCGTGAAGATATAAAAATCTAAGTTGAGTTGAGTAAATGTCTAGAGCAAATATGTCAGAAATGCAGATACACATTAAAAAGAAAATATTTTGTGTTAGAATTAATATTGGTTCATAAAAGACAGTGGCATCTAGGCAAATTCATACATTTTAACATTCAAATGGCAGTAAATATGCTCGTACTTGTATAATTATACCCAGGCATTTAAGCAAAGGTTACAAACCAGTGGGTGTGAAATTGATGAATGACATAACAATGAGTTCCTTTTAATTATGCAGCTTAAATTGTAGCATTGACTCTTCATCCAGCAGGTATCAAGACAGCTATTTAGAAATCTCACACTCCAAACTAAAATTGGCACACCTCATAACCATTTTGGATTTCAATCAATTACTGCCAAAAATCTAATGATAAAACAGACCATAAAAAAGGAAAATGGTTATTTATTATTTTCCATTGGTTACCTGCAATACACTTCAATTATACAGTGCAAGGGGGCAATATACAGTGAGCAAAATAAGTATTTGAACACCCTGCGAATTTACAAGTTCTCCCAAATCATGGAGGGGTCTGAAATGTTAGGTGCATGTCCACTGTGAGAGACATAATCTAAAAGAAAAAATCCAGAAATCACAATGTATGATTTTTTAATCATTTATTTGTGTGTTACTGCTGCAAATAAGTATTTGAACACCTGCCAATCAGCAAAAATTAAATATGAAGAAGCTAAACATGACTGTCAATCTCCCTCGGACTGGGGCTCCATGCAATATCTCACCTCGTGGTGTATCAGTGATCCTAAGAAAGGTGAGGATTCAGCTCAGAACTACACGGGAGGAGCTGGTCAATGACCTGAAGAGAGCTGGCACCATCGTTTCCAAGGTTACTGTGGGTAATACAATAAGACGTCATGGTTTAGAGTCATGCATAGCAAGGAAGGTTCCCCTGCTTAAATCAGCACACATCCAGGCCCGTCTTAAGTTTGCCCATGACCATTTGGATGATCCAGAGGAG
>JAOVYV010000004.1:17548586-17563555 GCA_025674545.1 Hassar affinis | reverse complement strand
TGCCGGCTAGGCACCGGCTCTCCTGTGACCCTGAAAAGGAATAAGCGGTCAAGAAAATGAATGAATGAATGAACATTATGTTAAGAGTCTGCCATAGTATCGCTTGATCATCATCTTAAATGACAAGAATATATATGGCATTTGAATTTAAACGTGTGATTCCTATATTATGTTACCCACAAGGAATATGACTAAAGTAGTCATATATCAATAGGCATCTGTGATATGTCGATGCCTGCAACATACAATAAAATGAAAGGAAATTTGGATGGGATTTGGCTCCATGAGTCATGTTCTTTAATCATTTTCCTGCAGAATGCCAATACGTCTGACACGTTGAATTACCATCCATTTCAGCTGAAGGGAGAGAGGGACAGTGAGAGAAAAATGGAGCAACGTACCAGAAAATCTAATTGGGATCCCACTTAACATAATGTGAGAAGTATTATTCTCTCCTCTTTTCAAGGTTAGCAGACAGAACAGAGCAGCAGAAGCCAGATGAGTCGTTCTATTATAGTGCTTGCCACTTTCCAAAGCCCGGCACAGCAGCTGTTGCTGTGGTAGTGCTTTATTTGTTCGTTCTTCCTGTTCTTGCACACTGGGGGGAGCAAATAGAACCTTTCACTGTGCATTGTGTCCCTAAATATATTTAGTGTGGCAACGCCTTCATATGTTTTTCCTGCTGCCATCACACAGGCATCATCCATCTCCGAAGACCTCACGAGTGAGGCAGGAACCATCTGTTCCCAACAGTTAGGCTGGTAACATAATACCGTAAGCTTCTGAAGGAAAAATAAAACTGCTGTGGGGTGGATAAAGGTGAAAAAGTCTCTTTTGTGGTTAGACGGTGTACTGCATGAAGTACATGAAGTTTTATAAACATAGCACAAAAAGTAAAGAAATTTACAATTTGTGTTTGGTAGATTATGTCTGTGTTGTAACAATGCTACTTGGCAATAAATCTTATACCATTGAAAAGCCTGTTAATCTTCCTTTTAAATGGTGCCACATTTGTAAGGAACATGCATTTGTGGGATAAGCAGTAGAGCTGAGAATCTGGGTTGCACCCATGAAAAATGTGCCAAATCTTCTCTGCCATTGCCAAGCAGCTTAATCTTCCATTGACTCATTTGGTGTTTGGTGGACTGGTTGATTGAAGTTTGAAGAAACAAGGCATATTGGCAATCTAACAATTTATTCATTTAACAAACAGGAGCCTCAGTAGCATGTGGAAGAACCATACACAGCCACAACAGCCTGGCACCTCCTCCTCATGCTGGTCACCATCCTGGTCACACACTGCTGTGGGATGGCATCCCATTCTTCAGCCAGCATTTGTCACAAGTCTTATTTACAAAGGGCAAGCCAATGTGGTTGTGTTGGTCACTCTGGCACGAAGACTGTGATTTGAGATATGGGACTGGCACTGGTTGTAGAATTTCATCATAAGCTGTTTGGCAATGGCAGAGAAGATTTGGCAAATCTTCATTGGCACAACCCACATTCTCAGCTCTATGTGTGTTCCTTACAAATGTGGCACCATTTAAAAGAAAAATGAACAGGCTTTCCAACGGTATAAGATTTATTGCCAAGAAGCAGTGTTACAATCTACCAAACACAAATTTCCTTACATTTTGTGCTATGTTTATGAGGTATCATTGAGTTTTATGTACAAGCCCTTATTGGTTGGTGGAGGTTAAAAAAGTAAACCTTTTGTGAACCAGAATCAAGCTGACAGGGCAATGCTTTTTCTGCTCTGATATGCAGAAATGTGAACCTGAAACATGCTGCCTAAGGCAAAATATACATATATTTCCCCCACAACCCTCTCTCTTACACCCCCACCCACCCCAGAACACTTCATTAAAACATCACACATTGTTGGAAATGAACCCAAATGAAATCCATGATTTCCCCAAACACACCTTGAGACAGGTCAAACACCCTTGGAACCATTGGGAAATAAACAGCAATAGAACCAGAATGCCAATAGACCTCATAATGTTAGTGTATCAAATACATATGCCAAGAGAGTTATCTTCCCCTAGGTAAATACGGGTGATGAAAGCGCAACGTACATTTCAATGATGAAACAGATCATAGCGTTAAACCTCCAGTCAGAATGCTGCATCATTTTGCATATATTAGCCCTGTCAGATATGTATCTCTCTGAAACTGGTCTCATCTATTTTCACAGCGACTGCAAGTTTTTCTGCTATGCCTACAATTTGCTAACACGGATGAATCTTCCAGCTGCTTATTAAAAGTACTACTGGGATGGGATAGGATTTCCAGACATATGTCTGTTAAGTTATATTACCAGAATATATCTGTAGAAATTAGGATAAGTGATGTCTGGGAGTGTTTTCATGTTCTTGAACTAATGATTCCCTGTGTAGTACATAATGTGGTTTTGACCTTTATAATAACTGACTGTTTGTTGTAGGCCACGTGGCCAGGCAATTTGGGCTTGATCATTAGGAGGTCACATGACCATAACTTGGCATGGAAATCAATAACTTACATAAAAAACCCCAAAGCATCGCTTCTCTGACAAGTTTTTTTAAATATTGTTTCTATTTTAGTTTTTTTTTTTTAGTTTTAGCTTGAGGAAAAGAATGAGAACTGCCTGGAGTGTCTTTATACTGAACCTATTTCACAAAGTATATAAAACCTAGGGTTATTTCTACTGTTTTTTAAAATATAGGTAAAATATGCCATCTGTGATAGAAATGAGATGCCAAAAATTCCAGTGATACTATGATTTTTAAACACATGACTCCACATTGTCTTGGCTGACTTTATGATTCACTGGAAAAGACAAAATAAATTTGATTTAATTTTTTCAATTCAATTCAATTTATTTCTAAAACAGTTTAAGGACTATGGACATTGTTCCAAAGCAGCATAAAATCCAGACTAAACCCAAATCCATAATTTTTACTTGAGCAAGCCGGGTGTGAGCAAGCCGGGTGTGACGATGGCAAGGAAAAAGTCCCTAAAATGTAGAGAGGAAGAAACCGTGAGAGGAACCATACTCATTTAGGTGACATTGCAATTGTAACCAGTGAATTCATTCAAGTTTTAACATGAAGTCTACTTTGTTGAATTTATAAACCGTTCACCGTATTTGACTGATAGAGTGCAAAACTGCCCATGGCATTTAGTCCTAGCCATTCAAATTGAATGTGATCTAAATATTCTAAAATAAATATTATATAAATACCAAAGTAATTACATGAATTTGTGTCTAGGCAATGAGTGCAAAAAGTAGATTATGTTTGGCAAAGCCTGTAGGCTTGAATAAAAGCGCATATCCTAGTTGTTGAGGAGTACATGTGGTGTTGAGGTCTGTGAAATGGTGAGGCGTTAATTACCCTTTGCCCTTAGCTGAACAACACCGAAGGGATTAATGAAGGCTAATGCAAACACGTTGCTCAGCGTTTCTTCCATGTGGGTGCCTTCGCTTAATTGATGCACTGTATCTAATGACATGACTAGAAAACAGAGGTTCTCTTGACATCCCATGGAGACGCCACAGGATTGAGCCAGCTCTAACAACATTACATATCATGAGGTGTTCTTCACGTCAGAATTGATTCATGTAATTAGATCATAACCATCTATGGAGGGTACTAGCATATTTAAGTCAGAAATGATATCATGGATATCATGTTTAAAAAAAACTGCTTGCAACTGTAAGCTCGTTACTAAGCAGCTGCAACATTTATAACTCTTAAGATAATGAATTAGTTATAGAATAGCTTTCTATTTCCAGAATAGCTTTCTCATAATGACAAATCGAGACATTTGCACGACAGTTTTGAAAATACAATATGAACGCATGCTGGTACACTTCAGCTCCAGGCAGCATTCTATAGATATGTTAAAATGTAACAAAACAAGGACTTTTTTTTTTTTTGTATATTGCCTAAAATAAATACTAAACTAAGTCAGTGTACAGAGTAATATTGGAAAATGTCAATAGTGTCAAGCATTAACAATATGAGCCGTCTAAGAACAACAGCTTGAAACATATTTAAATGAAACTGTGCAGCTGCTCTCTTCAAGGTAAAATCCTGTGTAGCTGCACTGCTTTGAAACCTGCTCTGAATAGTTAATTAGCTCCCTTTCTATAGAAAGGAACTGCATTTGCACAGATATGTTGTTTTGCTGAATACATTCTCTTGTTCTCTTACACACACAAAACTTACACACAAACAGATGCACTTACACATGCCACTTAAACATCCTAACAAATCTAACAATAGAAGCACAGAGACATCAGAAGGAAAAAAGAATATACAGAGAAAGAAATTTGTAGAGGACCAATTTCATAAAATGTGAAAATCTAAAAATAACCCCTGATCTTCGAGCAGAAATGTCTCCTAAGAACCGCAGTGTGCCGATGCCATCGGCCCGAAAGCTGCGAAAAACACTGACCCGAAAAACTCAGCTAATAGAGGACACCCACATGTTACAGACATGGTGCTGATAATGATCCAAGGCCTATCTAGGGGGAAAAAAGATTGGAGGCCTTCCCTTAGCACCAGGCTGAAATGACTCTAGAAACCTGCAAGGAACCTGCAGGCAAGGTGTCACTAATGAGCCTAGACAAAACAGGAAATGGTGAGACAAGACCCTATAGTCTGTGCTCCCACCAGTATCAAAGCTCACTTTTTTTGTGTTTTTGTATTGTCATTTTGTAGCAGAAACAAGACCATATCCACTTCCGTATCTCAAACAGGCATTAAGTGATAATAACTCCCTTGAAAACTCACTTGATTTTTTTTTCTTCCAGTTTCTCCCTAGTTTGGTCATCTGCCAATTTCTAGCCTCCACTTAGTTCTCCCCAATCTTAGAACAGCTCCCAATTTTAGAACAGCTCCCAATCTTACAACAGCTCCCAAACAGGAAGGGGTGGTGAAAGCTAACATATGCTCCTGGCCATGGATGACTGTGGCATTGCCAAAGTTCCTCTCCTAGTGTAGTCAAGGGGGCTGATTTGCATTTGTATGCTTTGTCAGAAATACAAAAATAAAACCCCTCTGAAAGGCAGCATGGTGACACAGTGGGTAGAACTGTCACCTCACAGCAAGAAGCACCTAGATTCGATTCCCTGTCTGGGTGGCCACACTCCTTTGTGTCTGGAGTCTGCATGTTCTCCCCATGCTTTCTCCAGGAACTCTGGATCCTCCCACACTCCATAGACATGCAGTCAGGTGGATTGGAGATGCTAAATTGCCCTTAGGTGTGAGTGTGTATTTGTCTGTCTATGTGTCTATGTGTCTGCCCTGCGACAGACTGGTGACCTTTAGGTGCAGCCCCTGCAACCCAGTAGTAGGATAAGTGACTTAGATAATGAGTGTGTAAGAACTCCTCTGAAACACTTTAGTAATTCAGAATACTAATGTCAGCCTCAGATCACACATCACAGAACACCTCATGTGTTGCACACTTTTCTGTCCACAAGCATTAGAACCTTTAATGCTGCAGTCTGACTAGCTATCTGTTCTTCCATGTTTATATGCAAGATGTAATCACTGGACAGAATTTTTAACAGAATCCCATCTTTTATTAAAAGCTATTCAATATTTAAGAGGCTAGTAAATGATAATCTCCCCTGAGTGAAAATGTCTGAGGTTGGTCATCTGTCATGTCTATCAAACAGAATCTTTCTGACTGTTTGCTTGTGCTGACATGAAAAACCTCCCACTTATGCAACTTTTTTAAAAGTCCCGATGCCTACATTTAGTCTCAAAGTTAGCCCTGTTAACCTTTCAAAAAATCTATTCCTAAACAGTGTGCCTGTCGTGAATATCTGTTTAAAACACATTATGAGTTCAGACTAAATTGTACATTTGTATGCACAACTTCTGTGCTATTAAACAATAAATAATATTCACACTTTCCACCATCAGCCATTTGTCCTCAGCACTAATTTGTGCCAAACTCAAAGAAGGATATTTCACCTCCAGCTGCTGCCAGACTGATGATGACAACAGGAGAGTCGAGACAAGAAAGGAGGGAACTGTCTGTAATAACCTCTACAGGTTCCAGCCTGCTGATTTGCAGCCTGACCAGCTACAATAAAAAACGCAGATCCAATATCAAACTGAGTCAGTCTATGGAGCCAATCAGATTTCATAGGAAGGCTGTGTAAAAAGGTCGACTGATGCTTTAATGAAAGTTGGTTGATTAAATACATCTCACCTCAGAAGGCCCTGGGAATGTAGATTAGCGATATGTAATACTGTATGTAATGCAAAAACATGACACTGTTTTTTTTTATCTGAAAAAGAAGGAAAGGAGTTTTGCTTTTGTCACCTATCTGCTAAAGTGACAGAGGTGTGTGACATATTTGGTGTAAAAACAAGAGATGAGATGTCATTGAAGGCATGGACGATGCTGATGGAACAGTATTGAATGGTACCTCAGGGGTCGAGGCGGTTAACCATGTGTGACAGCTGTGGTTGCTGGAGCCATCACCGGAGCTGCTCACGCCCAATGGAGCACCCGGTTTCAAATCGGCAGCTGATGAAGCGCCAAAAATTCCCTGTTAGTGCACTCTGACAGCCACCCAAATGAAATGTCATGAGCTGCTCACACCATTCCCCTACCCTAGTGCAGGGGTTAGACACAGCTATCGATCCAACTTCACACTCCTAAGGCTAGCTCATAATTATCCTCATTATTCAGTGCCCTTCTGCCTGGGGCATTCTGAGACTCAGAGCATTAGGAAAAATCTTTGAATTTCTTTACATTTCATTGGAGCATCATTTGGTAATCTATGATCGATTATGTATGTTTGTTCCACGGCTCACCTAGACATGAGCTGAATATAAATTATTTTATAGCATTTTTACTGTGCAAAACATGTTTTTTGATGCATATGCATGTACACTGAAGTTCCAGAAAAACTGGTACTAGAGCCTATGCAAAATACATAGCAACGCCACCAAGCGAAGTTTGGATTTTCACGGATTCTGGCAAAACCTCAGACTTACGATAGCAGTATGGCCGTAAAAAGACTCTGGTTGAACGTGACCAGAACCTTCTGGCAAGAATAGCTTCAAACACAAACCAACACCAGCGTGAGGACTGTGCAACGTTCCCTCCAAGATCATGTGGTTAACTACTAATTAACTGTGTGTAACCAGTTTTTATGGTACTTCAGTGTATAATTAATTGTGTTGTATGCATATTATACACCTGTGAATAAACATCTGGAACTACCCCTCAACCCCACTGACTGTCCAATCAGCTGGACTGAACACTAAAGATCTTCCTCTTCAACAAGCACTAAAACAGCAAAGCCCTTGACTTATAACTTCTTCTAACACCGTTCTAACAAAGTGTTAGTATTCCTAAGCTATTTGTACTAGCATGAAGATATGGTTGTCATGGAGATTACAGAGCACTTCTGAAAGCCTGTCTGAATAAGCATCTCTACCAAATGCCCTAAAAATTGTAAATGTATTAACTATAAAAACAGCAACAGTCTAATTCAGTCTGGTGTTATTGCATTAAATAGATACTGATGATGAGGAACTAATATATTAATCAATGAAGTAATCCCCTTCTTTCTATTATGCAGCATTAATTTTGCAATTTTTTACTAGATACCAGTATATCATTTTACTAGAACCAGTCAGTCATAGAGCATTTTAAAAAATGAGGTCACCATTTTAAAATTACATCAAATGCACATCCATTCAGAAAAAAAAAACATCCTGCAGACTTGCATCTGAAAGAATAACCTAGCATCTTAAACTGATATTAATTAGGCATGTTTCTTCTTGCTTGCCTTTTAGGAGTGCGTCATTTGTTCATATTTGTGGTGCTCTTGCATTATGAATGACTCATAAGTCAGCTGGTCTTGTTTGACAGTATTAGTATCGCAAAAAATCCTGATAGACTCTGGTCCATCAAAGAGCCTACCTGAATGACTTGAGGTGAGCTTGGAAACACACACATCTAACAGGCTGTTGAAAATTTAAACAGAGACGGAGACCTTCTTTTGGGACTGGCTGTCAAACCCGGCTTAATATATGATATGCACAAACAGCCAGTACTGCGGCACATGGTGGAGACTTGGCTCTCAAAGCCAGAGAACAGCAGGTCCCTACTTTATTACGCTTCTTGAAGTAACTATGCGCACGGAGAATTTACTGTCTCCACTGAAAAACACAGCTTTTACTCTAGTCAAAGGCAGATATTTTCACCTCATGCCCTTCTCTTTGTGGGTGTCAAAATCTAAATAGATTGTTTCCAAGCCTACATTACAGCTTATGAATTATATGTCAGGTATAATCTTGACTTTTGACACTCCCAGTCTTGAGATGTCTGATATATAGAAAACTAAATTTTATGTCATGACATTATCAGGACTTTAACAGGAACTACAGCCTAGTAGTGTTATTCATTCGTCAGTCCTTTGTCTTTAGTAATCATTTTATTCCAGTCCACCAGGGCTGTAGTGGATCTGCAGCCTATGCCAGGTCATGAGAGTGGAATACACCCTTTCTATCAAAGAATACCAGTCAAACCCTGTGGGAACATTTTTGGGAGGTGGGAATAAAAAAAATAAAACAGAACATGTAGGATATTTACATGGGGAGAACATATAACACTCTATATTCACTATATTAAGACTGAAATTATATAAGGCGGAACACGACCCACTGCACTCCAATACCAGGAGTAACAGTGTTAATAAGGGTAGTATTAATTGCACTGACCACTGAGATGGTGGGAACTGTCATATAGACTGCTTTTATCAATTCTCAGGATCAGGATTAAAAGCATGCATGATTGGCCAAGTACACCAAGACAGTACAAGGTTGTACTTTTGTACGTCGCACTGCACACTGTGCATTAGAATAAGACAATAATGACAAGGGCATAAACACCACTGGTTGTATAAAACTTGTTACTCATTGTCTGGCACTCATTGTCCAAGCTTCTTATCCTACTACTGGGTTGTGGGGGTGCTTGAGCCTATCCCAGGGCTCATTGGGCGTCAACTGGGGAAGCACCCAGGAAAGGTATGTCTTTGGACTGTGTCACCATGCTGCCCAAACATGTTCACAGGCAGAAGTGGACACTAAATATTGCACAAAAATGTTATTGCGTCTTGAACACTAAACCACTTTTCAACGTCAATTCTCATCATGTTTATGGACACTGATCTGAATTTTTTTGGTGGGCTGACCTACCACCCAAGTCAGGTGACAATTTTTTTGGTGCACCACATTCTGGGCTTTCTTGTATTAGAATACCTGGAAGAACTAGTCATTCTGGTTCATCACAGTTATGTGTCCCTTACTCTACTCCAAAATGGGAGATAAAACACACATCACTCTGCTTTGCAGTAATGGGGATATGGCCTGAGGGAGACGGTTTTCAAGTTTGGGATACTCAGATTCCACTGAACATGTTCTCCAGTGGAGGATCCATGCGTAGCCATTAGTCTAATAGAGTTGATTTGGAGATCAAAAAACAGGAATCTGAGCCATAATACCCTATTTTTTTCTTTATTGCTAAGTGCTTTTTTTCCTTTAGATAAAAATCATAGGTTAATCAGAATAATTGCATATCTGACAATTGATCTTGTGGACCCCACAAGGAAAACTTTTTTTTATGTAAAAACAAAACAAAACAAAAAATCCTTTTGGTTATTTTTGGGTTAGATTTAGATGAGGCATAGCATCCATTAGCTGCATTAATAATAATGTCAGTGAAACCATTCAATGAGGAACCAGTCAAATAAACTAATACATACAGTATAACAACTCAGTAATAAATAGAACTTTGATAATGACAGTTTGCATTCTCCAGTGCTATGACTAATTAAAACAAAAACACAGACTGGTCATGCTTCACGGATCCTTGGAGGCCACACTTTGTGAACCAGTGAACTACAGAAATTATTATATTAAACGAAGGTCCTCACAAAAAAGAAAGTCTCCACAAGCATAGGAATACCTGTTATTTTTGAGCTGTGGGGGCATTGTGTTGGTCCCCATGAGGAAAGTGTTTTTTTTTGTGTAGATTTTAACAAAAACCAAAAGGTTAAGGTTAGGGTCAGCATTAATTACCTGCATTCATAATCATGTCATGGAAAGTCCTCACAAGTATAGCAATGCAAAAGAGTGTTTGTGTGTGTTTGTGTGTATGTTTGTGTGTGTGTTTGTGTGCGTCTGTGTCTGTGTTTGTGTGTGTAGCTAGACATAGCTGGGGCAAATCATGAGGGACCATGAGCTTTCCAAAACTGCTCATGGCTTTCACTGTGCATGAGCTTGAGAGACAGCATGCCAGTCCTGTGTGTGTGTGGCTCAGGGGCATTTTTCACCAACGCACTTGATTCAAGTGCTTGTGGGAAGCTCTGCACCACCCTATCAGTCATCCTCATTGGCCATGCGCCTGTACCATAATGACTGCACAATACAGGCTGCAGATCTCAGAAATGATGTCAGACCAGAGAACAAGCTAAAGCAAGATGTGCGGGATACCCCCTACTCTAAAACAGAACCCCCTGACCCCAAAGAAATCCTCAAATCAATAAAACAAAGAGAGGATGAGTACCATAACTGTTTTACCCTCGCTGCTTAAAACATGACTTGCTGCACAGGAGGCGCATTATCCCCATGGCTGTTTCCTCCAAAATGGCACACAGACAGCAACTGCTTAATGTTCTCACACTGAGAAGAACAGCATGCCAGTGTGTGCGGACAGGCCAGTGTACAGCCTGCAGATCTGAGCCCCTAACTTGGCCTTCTTTGGCTGAACATTGATGTATGAGGCACCGACTGAGCAATAATTCCCTTCAGCCATAAAGACAGTTGGATAAGCTAGTCTCTCGCTCAGTCTGGGGATGCTGAGAACAAACTGACACTTTCTGGGCTGCCCAGACAAGCTTATTGAGTTTGATATGCCCAGTAAGAACAGACGCTGGGCTCAAGCCAGGCAGGGAACAGGCCAAGTGTGCCCCATGCTGTGATTATCCGTGTCCCCTCCTGGGTAGAAACCCGAACCACCTCCAATTAGCACCCTGCCCAAAACATAGAGAACAGCTTCCTTTAATTCAACAGTAGACCAGCAGTACTCTGTAGGAAACAGTGCCAATATAAACTTCCTCCACAGCAGACTCTCTGGCAACATAACAGCATTATTAAGAGAAAAAAAATGCACAATCTTTAATAATCAAGGGGTGAAAATCTGCATTCATATGAATCAGGTTTGGGAACAGGAGGGCTCCCTTTGCCTCTTTTGGTGGTAGTGGATTGTGATAAATTTGATAATTAAAAAAAAATATCGAGAGAACATTCTGATTTTATTATCTGCAAGATTGTTAATGTTAAATGACATGTTCCCGAACAGGGTATTGGAAGTGTGAGAAAATAACTGTGGTGATAATTACAGAAGGAACTGGTCTTTTGAGACAAGGAGCTTTTATGCTCTCTGTGGCATCTGCGTCTACATGTCTTTATTAAATATCAAAGTAGGACTATGATGTCCAACAAGCAGTCTCATCATTTAACTGAAAAAAAAAACATGACCTAGATTTGCCAAGATCACAAGGTTGCTCAGAACCCTGAATATATTTTGCAGCTTGTACCTTCCAAATTTGCATTACTGATTAGTTGATGACCCAATGTGATCTCACTGTAAGAGATAAAATGGGGTCAAGGTGCCTTTGGATAGTGAAGGGGTCCTAAATTCCTGAAGGGGTTCCATTTGGAAAGATGATTGTAGAGTTTGTAGAACATCACACAGAGCACAGTTAATTGATGAACACAGAGCACAGTTAATTGATGAACACGAACACAGTTCATCAATACCCCCTTTTTCAGATCAGCTACCAGGAAGAGTAGATTCTTGTTGTTGGTTGTCAAAATTGATACCAAAACGAATAACCTACTTAGAATTAACCAATCATCACCATTATGGACCAATTTAATTAGCTCAGTCATACCTTTTTTTTTTTTTTTTTTTTTTTGATTTTCCCTGATTTTTCTCCCTAATTTAGTCGTCATGTGACGCAAGCCGCCGCCTCTTTTTGAACTGCTGCTCATGCAACTTTCGGGAGCGGTTAACGCACTCGGAGGAAAGCACTCCCGCCCACCTCTTGTATGCATGAGCTCACAGACGCCCGTGATTGGACAGTGTCACACAGATTGACATGGGGGGAGAACGTATGCTGCCCCTCCCACCCTGAGAGCACGGCCAATCTTGCTCTCTGAGCTCCTGGCTACGATTCGAACTAGCGATCTCCGGATGATAGGGCGAACGCGTTGACGTTGCACCACTCGGGAGCCAGAAGAGTAGATTCTTGTAGGTGGTTGTCGAAATTGATACCAAAACGAATAACCTGCTTAGCATTAACCAATCATCACCAACATGGACCATTTTAATTAGCTCAGTCAATCCTGTATGATGTTTAAACAGCATCTTTAATTGAGAGAGAAGAAGTGACCCAAGTGTGCACAGCAGTACTAGTGAGCTTGTTCCTTAAAATAAATGCAAGCTACAGTCAATTGCACCTTGGCTGTAGATCCCGGTGAGTGACAGGAAATGAACTGCACATGACTCAGTGCTCACAGAACTAAGGTGCTCTCACATGCATCACTGCTCCATACTCACAAATACGACTGTGTACGTGCAAACTGTAGCAACTTGCACTCATGTTATGATCGGGCTGCCTATTAAAGGTGTCGTTTATGATGTTTACTTCCGTTGCGTGACGACGGTGTAGAACCTCTTCTGGATATTTTCCTAAAACAGAACACTTTGCAGTCAGCTTTGCTTTTGCTAAATTTAGGTCATAATCTGTAGGGGAGTATTTTTTTACAAGTACTGGTATCGATGCATGCCTAGTTTGATCAATCTTTTGGCTCAGAAAGATAAAAGCTAGGGGAGCATTTGAATCATGCACTTTCAGGGCAGCCCGGTACTAATCTACATACCACCCACCCTACGCTGAAGTACTTTTTCCACGAATTGTTTTCACCCTTCTGACATGACCACATTTAACAATGCAGAAAGCAGCTCTTGCTGAGCATTTGGATTAGGATGAAAAGGTCAAATTGGCTTATTGTGAGGATCAGCAATCTGAACATCAGAACATGACTCGATGTGGATGAAGTGCTTGTACCATTAGATCACACTGTACTATATGTGAAAAAATCATTCCTTAGAAGTACTCATTTTTATTGCTAATAAATGCTCTTCCTGTGAAACAGAAATGAGAAACCATGGCAATCCTGACCAGGATAACATAGTTACGGTATATGAATCTTTTACTGCAAAGGGCAAAAAGAAGAAAAAATCTTGAAATGAATGATGGCCACGAAAAGAAAAACCATTATCTGGAGTGCCATCATTTATAGACATAAAAAAGACCAGCCTGCTCAGTAAGCATTGTATTTGAATTAACCACTTTTACCAGCTCAGGTAGCATTAGCATATTAGCATCATTCCCTGAAAAGCCATCTCTCTGCAGGAAATGCAATCTATTCTCACGAGTGGTATGCAGAACAGCCTGCAAGAGCAATGGCTTTCGTGTATGGAGAGTCTATCTGGTCCCTTCCCTTTAATGGGAATAAACAAAATAGAGACATAAAGCATGCCAAGAGACATGCTGAGTCAGGGCTGCTAGAGCCATTATACCTGATTGACTCTCAATGCTCTTATGAGATGAGTGAGCCGACAGTCAGGTTTAAACAAGGCTTGTCTGATGGTAGAGGCATGCCACTTATGCTTGCTTGACTAAACTTATCACTATTCATTGCACGTACATGGGATAGATTTGATAAATGCTTTTTGTAGAAGGTATTCCAAGCTCGACAATTTAAAAAGTTGCAAAAATCAGTACTGGGAATCAGTGATAGAAGACCAAGCAACAAAGCACTCAGCTTTAACAAGGGTAGCAAGCATTTTGGCAAGAGATAAGTGCTCTCCATATTCAGCTCCTCCCTCAGCCTCAGTCTTTCTCATAGCACAGCCCAAAATGCTGGAACTCTACCTTGTGATATACTCCATAAATTTGCATTCATTGGCAACAAGACAGGGCTGCTACTACTGGATGTTTGAACAGGACGTTTTGGCTCTTCAACATGCTCCCAGGATATTTTCAACTAGGGGCCCCAACTGTTTAAACAGGGTTCTTTGCAATGTAAACTTGAGAGCTCTGTTGACAGAGACAAACAACAAAGCAATAACAGAAATGAAGACAGCAAGCCAGCGACTCAAAACTCTCTGACAAGCAACGAAGAGTGCACATCATCTGCTTAATTAAATTTGCCCATGGATGTCAATGTGTATATATGGTGTGATGCATTGACATCGCCTCCAGGATGTATTGCTGCTTTAATCCTAGTATTCCCATGATCCAATCTGACCGTAACCGTGACCTTGACCACGATAAAGAGTCTGGAAACTGAGCTCAGAGATTGTCCTCGCTTAACACTGGAGAAAACAAGAGCGAGGGCTCAAGTGGCTTGTTGCAGAGTACGGTCTACAAATTCACATAGAAATAGTAAAGAATTAAGGTAAAGTATGATGACAGGAGGATAAGAGGACTTCTGTCCTAACTTGCTTTAAATACGGACCAAAACTCACATCATGCATGAAACCAGATAACTTATTGAAAAGACAAAGCTAGTAAGTAAGTGCCCTGTGTCTGATTTAATAAATAAACAGTCCTCTTGTATTACGCCTACCAGGAACCTTCTCTCCGAGGAGGTGTTCCTTTCTTTCTGTCTACAATTCAGACACGATCAGACTGCCCATGTACAGGGGTTAGACAATGAAACTGAAACACCTGTCATTTTAGACCACAATAATTTATTAGTATGGTGTAGGGATTCCTTTTGCGGCCAATACAGCGTCAATCGTCTTGGGAATGACATATACAAGTCCTGCACAGTGGTCAGAGGGATTTTAAGCCATTCTTCTTGCAGGATAGT
>JAOVYV010000004.1:17396991-17407073 GCA_025674545.1 Hassar affinis | reverse complement strand
ACAATGTAAATAGTCATGAAAATAAAGAAAACGCATTGAATGAGAAGGTGTGTCCAAACTTTTGGCCTGTACTGTAATTGTGTGTAGCGCAAAACTAAATCAAATCAAATAGCAAACCAATCAAAAGTATCAACTTCACTCTGATTCAGATCACAAGTGTGCCAGCAAGTCTGAAAGCCCACTAAGATCCCATGTTTCACTTACAGCATAATAATGCATATATATAATGTATGTATGTATATAATATATAATGAATATAATATATATGTATATAATGTATAATGTATATAATATATATATATAATATATAATGCATAATAATGCAATATAATGTATAGCAAAAGACAAATTTTCTACAATTCTGGTAATTTAAGTGTATTTTGAAACTTTTTTTAAAACGAGGTGTCAATTTTCTAATTAGTTCACTAATTAATTACGATGTTATCATATAAAATTTTATATTTGTCGCTCGCTCTTTTAGTGTGCCCGAATCACATACAGCGCTCCGTTTAGTGCACTATGTACTTCCATTAATGCCATCATGTTATATGTTGTAAGCATATATAGTGAACAGGAGGCCATCTGGGAACTAATTTATCATTTATGTGAAACAAAAACATGCAAATCTTTGGTCTTTTACAGTGTATAATTATAGACTTAATATTTCACAGCCCTACTACTGGACATGTGTGTGTGTGTGTGTGGACCATGTTATTATATAAAGGTGATATTTTTTGGCCTTGTGGGGCCCATGAGGAAAGTGTTTTTTTTTTGTTGTAGCTTTTAACAAAAATACAATTTTAAAAAGGGCCAAAAAGTTGCCTTTTTATTACTGAGGTTCAGATTAGGGTTAGTGTTAGGCACAGCATTAGTTAATTAATAATAATGTCAGTGGAAGATCCTCACAAGAATAGCAAGACAAAGTCTGCCTGTGTGTGTGTGTGTGTGTGTGTGTGTGTGTGTGTGTGTGTGTGTGTGTGTGTGTGGGAATGCAAGGCCTGAGGCTGTCAGTGTCTCCCTACATGCTAAAGTACAGCTCCCTCCTGGCCTAACAGAGCAGTCAAGCAAGACACCATGAACTAAAGCAAGCTTTGAACAGACTCAGAGCAGCGAGTAACCGACAACAGTAACCTCCTTCACATATTCTATACTGCCACAAGTTTGTAGACACGTGACAAGCACATCCATACATTGACCATGCCACAAACTTAGAAGTGCACACTTATATAAGATGTCTTTGTCAAGGAGCACAAACATCTTCCCGCATGTAGATAAGATTTGCCACGGTTGGAGTGGAATAATCCAAGCAGCCCACATAGAGCCCTGAACTCAACTCCACTGAACACATTCTGGATGAACTGGAAAGCACCCCTAGACCTCCTCACCAAACATTAGTGCCTGACCTCACTAAAGCTCTTGTGGCTGAATGAGCAAATCCCCACAGCCATGCTCCAAAATCTAATGGAAGTGCTTCTCAGAAGAGTGGAGGTTATTATAAGGGGGAACTAAATATGGAATTGTATGATGGAAGGACCACATATGGTTGTGATGGACAGGTGTCTGGAAAACGTTTGGATAGTGTATATAGCTACAAATCCATATATAATGGACAATTCTACAATCAGCGGGTTTATTAGGTACACCCACCGGAGTGCAGGTATTCAGTTACTGATGGAAGTCTTTCTGGTTGCTTACATAAGGTTTATCCCCAGTTCATGGAATGGGAACCCGAAAGTACCATTATTGACCAGGCATTATTTGGGTGGTGGATCAGTAGTGGCATACTAGTGCAAGTCCTAGTGTATTCATACTGGCCACTTGGACACAACTGCCTTGTTTCTACATCTTGTAAGTATATGGTTGCAGACGCTAGCTCTTCTTTTCCTTTGTTACTTTTCTTCTACACATTCAGCAGTGTCAGTTTATCACAGGACTGCTAGTGGCTAGATATTTTTAGTTGTCGGCTGAGTCTCAAGCCAGCAGCCAGCAACACTGCTATGCCTAACACACTCAAACAAGTGTTACACCTACTATCTTCCCACTACCTTGTCAGTATGACTGCTGAATATGTTCCACTGTAGGTCCTTTTCCAGTGTATGTCCAGTGACCATCACATTCCCATTTTACCTTTTACTTTATTAAATATAAGTACAAGGGACATACATGCAATAAACCCCATCCAACACAAACCCCATTTCCAAAAAAGTTCAGACACACTCTATAATGTAAGTAATAACTAAAATCTGTAATTCGTTAAATCGCTTGTAACTGATAAAATTACAAATAATACATAGTCAGTGTTTTCACTGGCAAACCTAACTGTATTTTGTAAATGTACATGTAAAAAAAAACTATATACTATAAAACTATAACTAAAGAATGTGATGCCTGCAACACACTCACAAACGTTAGAACAGAGGCAAAAAAAGACAGAAAAGGTTATACAACACAAGGACATCAAGAGTATAAAAGGATCATCTACCAAAGGCTTAGTCTTTTGCAAGCAAGGATGGGTCATGCTTCACCAATTTGTGCAAAAAGAAAGAGCTGTCAGTCAGTTCAAGCACAACGTTTTTCAACACAAGACTGCTAAGAATTTAGGTCTTTCACCATCTACAGTTCGTAGTATCATGAAAAGTTTCAGGGAATCAGGGGTAAAAAAACAAGTATGAAATCCGCTGCTGAATGTGCATGACCATTGCACCCTCAGGTGATATTTTTGAGAAACCATCATGCTACTATGATGGGCATAGCCACAAGGGCTCGGGAGGACTTTGGGAAACCGTTGTCACTTAACACAGTCTACTGCTGCATCAAGGAATGCAACCTCCAACAGGATTATGCAAAGAGGAAGCCATATAGCAGAAACGGCGGCGAGTTCGGTCATCTGAGATGGACCAAAAGACAGTAGAAATGTATTCAGTGGTCAGATGAGTCTATGTTTCATCTTGTTTTGGGGAAAAACAAACATGGGATTCTACTTGCCGAAGATGAAAATGACCATCCAGGCCAACCTCCCCTGAAGCTTAGGCTTGTATTGGTATTTTGGAGAGACATTTGCTGTGGTACAGACAAGGTCTATTCCCAGGACCATCCCAGGCCTCATTCTGCACAAGTTACAACAGAGTGGCTTCATAGACATAGAGTGTATGTGTTTGTCTGGCCAATAAGTCTTTCTCTTATTGAAAATGTATGGTGCATCACGAAGAGGAGAATCAGGCAATGGTGACCACAGTCTGTTGAGCAGATCATGTCTAGTATACAGCAAGAACGGACAAAAGAATAACTTTTAAAACTGCAACAATTAATATGGTCAATATGGTCAAATGAATAAAAAGTATAATTACAAGAAAAGGTGATGTGTATTTTCTGAGTGTGTTGCAGGCATCAATTTCTACATTTGTTCATATTTAACAAACAGAATTAAGTTCATCATTGAAAGCAATAAAAATCTATTCTTTGTCCTTTTTGTCTGTTAAATAAAGGTTCAAGCTAATTAACAAATGACAGATTTCAGTTTTAATTACCTTTTTATAAAGTGTTCCAACTTTTCTGAAAATGGGATTTGGACATCATGTGCTTTGGTACCAAATGCAGTAAGCTTTTTCACTCCTTGCATTCAAAAACCAACTGAAAAGGTTTCACTAGAGACCCATATTGTTTCTGCTACATGACCTCACCTTGAGTCTTAAACAACACAATTTATACAGTACCCCATCAGACTTGAAGGGCGATGTCAAACATGCTCACTATCTGCATTCCCCCAGGCGTCTTATGAGCAGCTTCCCACTGGTCCAGACTGCTGAGTCAAGGGCTACTATTGCAAGCTCAAGAGAAGAATATCCACTTATTTCTACTGTAACAGACACATGCCATATTCTTGAAACAATGAATTACTAAACACTGCCATATCCAGACAGAAATAGGAGAACGGAAAGGAAAACTATCAGTCCCCATCTGTTGAATTCTTCCACAATAAACGTTGGTATCATTCTCAACAAATACCAGAGTAGCATGAAGTCTGCCACCGAAACTCCCTGGAAATGGCAATTACATGACTCCTAATTAAGCACAGATAAATGCAGAAAAGAAGGAGAGATTGAAATGGAGAATGAGGGTGCATAATTTCCATTTCTGCATCCAAATCTGAAGATTTCCATAGCCTTTTCTGCTGCAGCTCCCTGATTAATGCAATCCCCTCACAAGCAGGATGGAAGACAAGAGATATCAGCTTAAAATGAGCCTGAGACTCCTATTAAATGTTAATCTCTTCCAGCCTGTGCACCTCACAACTCAGCCACTCTGAAGAAAGCAAGACATGCACCAAGAATAAATTGCAGCATACACCGAGAGCAAATCAGAGTTTAATAAGAAGTATATTATGGCCTCATCTACACTATTAAACATTATAAGTGAGTGTCTAGTGCCATCACTTTGTGTCTCACAAGCCGGAATTAAAAATGATCGATTAAATAAATTATGAAATTTGCAGTATGGTTAAAGCATTACCAAAAGAATCCCCAAGTACAGCAGTTGCTTTAACTACAGTGAAGGAACTTTGCAGTTTGGGTGCCAAGTAGATCATAGTCATAAAGCTCCCGTTTGGACTAGCTCTTTCATAGGCAAGGTCAACATCGGATGGTTAAGTTGACAGGGACCATGATGAAATCCTGGAAGCTGAAAACAGGATTTGCCCCAGCACTGCTGTATCTCAAAGAGAGTGGGGAAACTATCAGGGACTGGTGATGAAGCGATGAAAGGGGAGTTGGAAAGATTTGTCTATGAGGGATCCTGTGCTCTCCCCTATTAGGTGTTCCATTGTCACTCTGGGGAGCCGCGAGCACACTTCAAAGTTCATAATGAGGGCCCAAAGCCTGACCCGAACACCGTTACCATAGCAACAAAGATCAGGCTAAGGCGTCATGCCGCTGAAGCGGGACGTGCGGTGCATGGGAATGTGGGTTCCATGTCCACTACCCCCACCTATCCCACATCCTCTCACCACAGGTCTGAAAAGGAAAGAAAAAAAAAGTCTTTTATCATAATCTAAGACAGTGAGATGCTTCCCAGCATCCAGGACCGGTGAGGCTATTTACAGAATTCATTTTAAAGCTTACACCTCAATGGCTGGCAAGAAAGCGACGGCAAAAGAATGGCCAAGGGTGACCACGACGCACTTTACTTTTAGCATTCTCCCAACAACCTGAAGGCTTTCAGACACTACCTAGACAATACACTCAAGGTACACAGCAAATTAACAGATGCCAGTATGATGCCAAGTATACAAGAACAGATAAGAGAATTATTATTTATTCTTTGGGACCAGTGAGGTAGTATTATGCTAATGTAGACTAAAGTTGTGGTTCTGGATGACCAAACTGTTAAATGAAGCTGTGACTTTAAAATAACGTCAATGCAGAACAAACCATTGTAAAACCAAAACATTTCCAGACATCTGGGAGACAAATCAGGGTTTTATTAGATATATTCGGACCAAGAATTCAGCTAATACCCAACAATCCTGTACAAACAAAGGTCAGAAATGGTAGGAATATAAATATTAAATTCAAACTATTAATTTGCAAAACAATGCTGCATGCTCATTACAAATAAAGGGAAATTAATCTGACGTGTAGTATTCAGCCATAGGGTATTGTGGTTTTCAGCTCTTAGAACTTTGGCTGAAAATAAGATTTTGTATTATTTGTCTATTTACATTCATTAAATTTGCTATTATGAATGTTACTAAAACTCCCAACAGGCATTTTGCAAACATATTATCCAGTCAGGCAATAATTTCAAGTCAGAACAGCTAACCAGTCATTGCACAGGTGGTAGTGAGTAAAATACAATTAAAGCAAAAAAAGATTTCTTTCTTTAGGACAGATAATAATTCAGTCAAAGTATGTTCAAGGAGCATGGTCGATGTGGTAGACACAAAGAGAAGTGAGTTCTTTGCCAAAAAAGTGGATTTTTTTCTAGATATCAGCATGTTTAAGTGTGGAGGCAATACTTGGGGGTATACAATACATGAGCTTCAGTAATACTTTATAATAACTTATATAAAGATTTTATTGCATAGGTTCTCAACCATTTGGGCTATGACCCTGAGATGGGTATGGTATCTCAGAGGGGTTTTTCAAACTGTTATTTATAATGTATTTCTAAGCTCATACAAGGAACTCTAAATCTATTTGCCTCCGTTACAACAGCGTGGTTTGACTTTCCTGCCTGTAGTCCAGATCTGTCTCCTATTGAAAATGTATGGCATATCATGAGGAGGAGAATCAGACAACAGTGACCACAGACTGTGGACTAGCTCATGTCTTGTACACAGCAAAAATTCCACTTGCAAAACTGTAACAATCAGTATCTTAATTTCCCAAGTGATAAAGAGTAGTAAAGAGTATAACTAAAAAAAGTTGATGTGACCCTGTGGTAAACATGCCACTGTTCCAACTTTTTTTGAGAGTGTTGCAGACATCAATTTCTACATTTGTTTATATTTAACAAACAGAATTAAGTTAGAAAATCTTTTTGTGTGTTTTTGTCTGTTAAATAAAGCTTCAAGTGAATTAACAAATTACAGATTTCAGTTTATATTGGATTTTAAGAAAGTACCTCAACTTTTCTAGAAATGTAGCGATTGTAGCAATTAAAAGTGCCATATTATAATTAATATAAACACATTAGTATTCATTCAGTTTGGAGTGCCTCTTAAACTTGGACTACCAGTAAAATAGGATTTATGCTCATGAAAATAATGAACTAAACCAACAAACCCAACCATTTAGTGCATATTTATGTGACGCAGTGTTCGGTGCCTTTATGTGCATCAAATGAAAGGAGCGATCAAAACTGCATGTAACAACCAAGATTAGATGGACATTCTCCTAACTTTGATAAGCTGTAGTGAATGAATGGTGGATTTAAAATAATGGTTGAAATGGGGTCAATAGCCAAAAATGTTAAACTCCTCAACCCCCTGAATTTTGACTAAAAATACAGAATTCTGATCTTTATTCACCTGAGAATGTGGCCTGTGGTTCAGTTTGGGCTGATTAATGTCAAGAGCACTTTCGCACAGGGAGAAGTGTGTGTGTCAGCACAGGGAGGGTATGAAGTCCTTTTTAAAATATTTTTTCAATTAATTTTTGGCAAAGCAAAATATGAAGTGCTAAAGTAGAAGTACAATGCCATGACAAAGTATTTGCCCCCTCCCAATTTCTTCTATGTTTGCTAATTTGTTCACATTTAAATGTTTCATATCCATCCATCTAGCCATTCTCTTGACCGCTTATTCCTATTCAGGGTCACGGGAGAGCCGGTGCCTAGCCGGCAGCTTAGGGTGCAAGGCAGGAACAACCCTAGACAGGTCGCCAATCCATCTTAGGGCACACACACATACACTCACACACTAGGGGCACCAATTAACCTAACATGCATGTCTTTGGACTGTGGGAGGGAACCGGAGTACCTGGAGTAAACCCACGCCAGAAACGGGGAGGACATGCAGGCTCCACACAGAAAGGACCCAGACCACTCCACCCGGGGATCGAACCTGGGACCTTCTTGCTTTGAGAAGACAGTGCTACCCACCGAGCCATCGTGACACCCCTGTTTCATGTCATCAAACTAATTTTATAATTTTACAAACACCCATGTGAAAAAGGAATTGCCCCCTTAGCTACCAAATCAACTTGAATTTAGTTAACTAAATTCCAAAAAATTCCATCTTTGACTCATCAGTGCTCAGAATATTATAATAATTATTATTATATTATTATGTTTTTTGGCAGATGACAAAATTGGTGAGATGAGCCTTTTTTGGTGAGACGAGCCTTTCTGTCCTTTTTGGTCAGCAGTGTTTTGAGCCTTGCAGTGCTCCTATGGATGCTGTTTTTGCCCTGTGTCTTTCTTATTAGTTTAGTTTCAGTAGCCACACCCAGGCATGATTAGTGCCAGACCTGTTGAATCTAAACATCACTTAAATAGAACCTGTCTGGCAATGTGAAGCAGGATAGAAGGTCCCAAAAAGCAGCACATGATGCCACATTCTAAAGAGATTCAAATACTGATGTGAAACAAAGTCACTGAAATCTACCAGTCTGGAAAGTGTTACAAAGCCATTGCTGAGGCTCTGGGACTCCAGTGAACCACAGTGTGAGCCATTATCCACAAATGGAGACAAGTTTGAACAGTGGTGAACCTTCCCAGGAGTGGACGGCCTACCAAAATCTCACTGGGAGCCCATCAATAACTCATCAAGGAGTTCACAAAAGGACCCAGATGAACATCTAAACACCTGCAGGCCTCACTTACCTCAGTTACAGTCAAAGTCTCAATAAGAAAGACACAGGGCAAAAACAGCATCCATAGGAGCACTGCAAGGCTCAAAACACTGCTGACCAAAAAGGACAGAAAGGCTCGTCTCACCAAAAAAGGCATCTGCCAAAAAACATAATAATATAATAATAATTACTATAATATTCTGAGCACTGATGAGTCAAAGATGGAATTTTTTGGAAGACATGGCTCCTGATGTAGCTGGTGTAAAGCTAACACTGCATTCCACCATAAGTACACCATACCTATAGTCAAACATGGTGGTGGTAGTGTGATGTACCGGGTCTGTTTTGCTTCTGCAGGACCTGTATGACTTGATACAACCATGAATTGGAACCATGAATATCATGCCTGTCAGTTTGTGGCCTAAAGCTCAAGCACAGTTGGGTTATACATCAGGACAATGATCTGAATAACACTAGCAGGTCCATCTCTGAATGGCTCAAAAGAAACAAAATGAAGGTTTTGGAGTGGCCGAGTCAAAGTTATAACTCGAATCCCATTGAGATGCTGTGGAAAGACCTCCAGACCTCCACACAAACCCTCCAGTGCAGCCTAATTAAAACAATTCTGCAGATAAGAGAAGAGTGGGCCAAAATTCCTCAAAGGCAATGTAAAAGACTCATCACAAGCTATCACAAACATCTGACTGCAGAGCATGGCACAACCAGATATTAGGTTTTGGGGGACAATTAATTTCAATCAATTTTCATCTAACAGGAAGGATAATTTTTAAAGCTGCATTTTGTGTTTACTCGTGTTGTCTTTATCTTATATCAAAATATATCAATATCAATATATATATAAACCCTATGACTCTACCCCCTGGAACACAGTTGAGAAATTATTGTTGATTATATTATTCCTAGTCCTAGTGTGTATGCTAAGAATAGACACCTTTTGCAGAACTTTCTGATTATTCACCTAAATGTCAACATAATCAAGAACCCCCTTAAAGGTTCCGTTTCCATCACTGTGTAGTCATGTCTTTCCTTCAGCCCCTCAATCATTTCTTTCAAAGCAAACTCTTTTCAGAATACTCTGGCCTCAATAAATATAACTGAAGTTCAAGTTGGTGCCATGGGAAAAGTGCCTACTCATCACTCATCTTCTTCAACAGCTGACATTCAGCTGGGTAATTATGACACTTATTCGAAATAAATCAGTTGTCTTTGGCAGTGCATGTATTCCATGCTAATGTTGTGACTTATCTGAGTTTTAGTGAAACCGGCTTAATGGCCATGCTAAGCTTTAACACACTGCGCCCACTCAGCGTTACACATCGCCTGAATCATTTCTCTGAGTTTGGTCACAGACAGATCATCACGAATCAAATTTACATTTATATTTATGGCATTTGGCAGATGCCCTTATTCCAGAGCGACTTACACTTAGCTCATTTACACAGCTGAGCAGTTGAGGCCACACTTGCTCAGTGTGGCTTGGCTGTGGTGGGATTTCACGACCTTCAGGTCAGTAGTCCAATGCCTTAACCACTGAGCTGAGCTACTGGGGTACCTTTAGATCGTTGGATGTACTGATTATAAGTGTAGAATGTGATTAGTAATAACCAGCTATTTGATTCAATGGCCCAAAGCTACTACTGGAATTACAAAGTAAACTTGCAGGATTTTCTGTAAGTTCACAAGCAAATACATTCCTTGGAAGCTTAACACATTTACATGTTATTGAGAAGAATTGATAAACACTGACAAATAGAAATGTCAGCAATGGGA
>JAOVYV010000004.1:16974584-16985620 GCA_025674545.1 Hassar affinis | reverse complement strand
ACTAAAATGACAGGTGTTTCAGTTTCATTGTCTAACACCTGTATATATATATATATATATATATATATATATATATACAGCTCAAGAATCTACAGCTCAGGAAATGCTATAATTCAAAAACCTTGCCTTACCATCATGGGCACAGGACAGTAGTTTCTTCCCACGGGCTTTCAGAGTCGAGCACTGTGGGGTAGTGACAGAGGTCATGGCCCCGGCCTTCTCTCCATGCTCAGACAGTGGTGTCACGGTTACTTTGTATTTACAGGCAAAATGAAGGCCTGTGATGACAAAATGTGTGCCCTAAAGGAAAAGGAGAACACTGTGTAACAAATCGTGGCTTCAAAAGATGCCCAGTGATAGCAATACACTTTGAGAAGAAAATGAACCATAATAAAAATATCCTTGAGGACACAACCATAAAACAAGGATAAAGAGTGGGAAATAAATGGATAGAGTGTAGATTACTGAGTCACTGGGGCTGAATTTTACTCAGCTCCTCTGATGGGAAATCAGACACCGATCCCTTTATCCGCAGTGTATTTGTGTCATATAAAAAATGGCTGTGGTTTTCACACATTTTCATTACCTTCGCTACCAGCCCATGACTGATTACATCTGGAAACATAACACTCGTGGCTGCTATAGCATTAAATGCCATATATCTAGGCTTCAACAAGGGATTTATGGAAACATAGGAACCCCAGTGGATAAACCGCACTGTTATATGAGCAGATATTTATAGACTTATAGACATATATTTATATATATGCGGGCCTCGATAATGACCTCATATCTTCAGTCTTAGGCACTGAAAGGTAACACAATAGCACTGAGTAATGTTAGTATATTTTGACCGCTACCGATATTCCATTACCGAGCATTCCTTTACCTCGTCCAAACATGTACGGCTGGTGCACTTTCCAGATTATTTGTAATAGTAAAACCTTTCCTTCCTGCTAAAATTAAACACCTTCAAGTTGTCCAGGCGGATCACAATGAGGTTGTAGGTAGGTGGGGTGCATTGTAGCTAAATGTGGCTGGGCAAGGACCGCCTTATCCTGCTGCTGGAAAAGCAAACAGCCCGTGCCCAGTGCATTCCTAGGTTTATTAAACAATATACAGTTTCTCCTGCACTCTTGTTGGCTGGTAGGTCCAAATTCGAGCTGACTGCAGGTCATCCAGGGTGTCTCATATCCCCCAACTTAATATATGACCTTGCTGAGTTATCCATGAAAAGTATTTCCAGACTAATGCAATATAATGCGGTTACTTTCTCCATTTATATCTGAGCCAGAAGACCATGCGAAACAAGATTTTTCTTACTAGCAAACATTTCGAATCAATCCTATATATGTGCTGACAGCCGAGCAGAGAAAAACGGTTAACATACCTGTACAGTAGCCGTTCTCTCTCTCTTGGTCACGTTATTAGCACATACCTCTGGAAACCAACTTAAAAGGTATGAAGTGGAACCCCTCTGGTTTTCTACACGGAGAAACATAAGAACACATTGTATATTAGATCGGCACGCTGCTTAGACTTTCAAAGGCTGTGGCCAAAGAGCTGCATGGACATATTTTAAGGGACACGTCGTCACCTCCTGTCCTTTTCCTGTTCCGATTCCAAGCAGCATTACATCTTTCATCAAACTCATCTCCCACAGTGCATCAGGTTGTCAGAGGCCCAGAGAGCCATGTCCCCCCCATCTGCTTTTCATTTCACAGCCATATTGATATGATTAAATCTGTCTTCGTCTGTCTATTCAACTCTTTCCAAGAGATAGCGGTAAATCAGCACCCCCCCCTCTTTATGATGCTCTGCAGTTTCAGCAGAACTCACCGCTCTACCAACTTTGAAGAGCATCGCGTCGCCAAGTGAGTAATTTCTGTTCATGCTTACTATGCAAACTCAAAGTAATGCGTTGGAGGAGGTACAGAGAGGACACCCCGAGGAGTGTCTGTTTATGTAGGGTGGATAAAATTCACCATAAGGCTTGTGTCTTTGTAATGCTCTTCAATAAAACATTAGTCATTACACCGTGTTTCTTTGGCTCCGACTGATTCAAGGACACGAACAGACCATCTGTGAAATTGAAACGGCTGTCCAGCACAGTTACGATCTGTATAATTGGGGTGAGGACAACGCAGGCAATTTAAAATTCAATTTGATATGGTGGTTGCCTGATGGAAACTCCTCATGAGCTCCTGATTTATGCATTCTCCACATCAAGCGAAACTGTATCGACCTGATGTACAGCGGAATGGCTTAACGTCCCTCCAGAACCACAGTGCAACCTACAAGACGATACATCTGCTCAGTTCACACAGCAAGTGTACGAAAGGAGACTTTGCTTTGGCTATACTTGCCTGGGAGTCGACTCTTCCAAAACACCTTGACCTGCAGCTGGTTGTCGTGGTAGTGAGGAGCCGCGGCCTCCAGTCGGAGGACTCTGGGAGACGAGCGGGAGATGGGCAGCTCGTTGGAAAAGTCCCGTGAGATTGGCGAGGAGCCTGCCATGAGAACACCAGATTCACGTTCACCAAGTGGAATTCATTTAATACATGACCCTTTTGGGGCCTTTCATGATTGCCTGCCTGATCGCAGATTCTCTGTAGGAGTGCACAGTGGAACATTTTTCAAAATGGAAGCAGATGTAAAGCCTAACAATTATGAAAACACACTCAAATAATTATTCAGTGCAGTAGGGTGAATATGACACATTCTTAAAGAGATGCTAATGCGCATTATATGCAGAAGTCGTTCAGTTCCATATCTGTCAGCTGCATAAGCCTCACCTCATTAATTCTTGGTCATTTAATAGCTAGAGGACACTGATTTAAATTAATCTCCTTTATAATGCAAGCAATGTTTTAAAACTATCGCGAGGGATGCCGGAAGGCTGATAGAAATGGAGGAAAAACAAAAATAAAGACATAAAAATGTGCACAAGGGAGCAATAATAGTTGAGGTGAAAGGAAAATGTAAATGCCTATTGCAGTTTTGAAAAATGGAATAAAATTTATTCTATTTAACCTGCCAGGATGCACAAAGCCAAAGCACAGACCGGACTCACTAAGTTGTCATGCTTCTTTGCTGTGTGTCTGGAATTAGTTTTGGCAGAAACAGTGCATGATTTATAAAGCATGATTAAAAGCAGAAAACAACAATATGAGAAGAGAAATTCCTCTACGCTAGGAAAGCCCAGTTTTCTTTTTTGTTATTGCGGTATATAAGGGTTGTTAAGTAAAGCCTGGGTAAGGTGTTTGAGCGAGGGCATCTGCATTAAACTCCCTTAAGTGACCAACAATTCAACTGAACACAGATAAGAACTGATCCCGGGTGCTGATATATAAACGCCAGGAAACTGCTACTTGTACGACAGGTTAACTCCTTTCATCTGAGGAAATATGACCTTGTTTTAGGTGCCAAAAAGTAAACCCCCATAAGGAGACGCCGTTCGGACATGAGAGGCATCTTCCAATAAAGGCCTCCTGTGTTTTTATTGGCTCTGATGCTGTATCATCAATGATAGTGCTGATTAATAGCTATGGGGAGGCGAGAACAAAGAAAGCAAATGTTCAGATCTGACAGCCATCCTGCTTAATTTATTCTTTTGGCTTCAAGCATAAGGCATGGGCTAAGACCTGCAAAATAATTCATTAAACTACATCAGCTGTCCAAAGGCCTGTGCTAAATTATGTTCAAGCAAGCAGAAACAGAAACAAATGGCACTTGTTCAGGCCTAGCCCTTACCCGTAGACGCAGCGGTTTTGAAGGAGAGCTGTGCACGGCTGCTCTTCAAGCGCTTCTGTCCCCAGAAAGAAACTGCCTGTATGTTTACTATGTAATGAGTGTCTGGCTGGAGCCCTCCCAGCTCCATCTCCATCAGAGTCTATGGAACATGGGCAAAAACACAGAGAGATAGTTAAGTAGGAATAATAATAATAATAATAATAATGATAATAATAAAAATAAGAACCTTAAATTCCCAAAGTACTTTACATAAAATATTATATATTACTTTGATGACTAGTTATTATAATTATTATAATTCTTCCTTCTTATTATTAGTATTAGTAGCAGCTGTAGGAAAGGCATATGATGTGCTAGTAATAGTGGTGGTGGTAGTAACAGCAATAGTTGCAGTAATACTACTAGTAATGGAAAATAAACAGCAATACTGTTAGTAGCAGCAATAATGGTAGTAGTAGCAGAAGTAGTACTGCTAGTAAAAGTAATAATAGTAGTAGTTGTAGTAGTAGCAGCAGCAACTGTAATGTAATGACAGTAAAAGTAGTATTATTAGTTGTAGTAGTAGTAATAGTATAGTCATAATACAGCTAGTAACAGTAACAATAGTAGTAGTAGTAGTTGTAGTACTAGCAGCAGCAGCAGCAATACTGCTAATGACTAATACTAATACTATAAACATAGTATTAGTGGTTGTATTAGTAATAGTAGTAGCAGTAGTACAGCTAGTAACAGTTATAATGGTAGTAGTTGTAGTAATAGTAGTAGCAGTAATACAGCTAGTAACAGTTATAACGGTAGTAGTAGTAGTTGTAGTAATAGTAGTAACAGTAATACAGCTAGTAACAGTTATAACAGTAGTAGTAGTTGTTGTAGTAGTAGCAGCAGCAGTAATACGGCTAATAACAGTAAAAGTAGTAGTAGTTGGCTCCTGAGTGGCGCAATGTCAACGCGTTCGCCCTATCATCCGGAGGTCGCTAGTTTGAATCCGGGTGATGTTATAGCTGCCCGTAGCCGGGAGCTCAGAGAGCAAGATTGGACTTGCTCTCGGGGAGGGAGGGGCAGCATACGTTCTCCCCCATGTCAATCAGAGCGAGTCTAGTCACGGGCGTCTGTGAGCTCATGCATACAAGAGGTGGGCAAGAGCGCTTTTCTCCAAGTGTGTTACACTGCTCCCGAAAGTTGCATGCAGCAGTTCGAAATTCCAAATAGGCGGCGGCTTGCGTCACGTGTTTCGGAGGAAGCAAGCGATGGCTTCACCCTCCCTGACTGGCAACTCATCGTGGGAATTGGAGACGACTTAGGGAGAAAATCAGGTAGTAGTAATAATGCTGGTGGTGATGGCATTATTAGTGTTACCCTTACATTTATTAAAGTTTAACTGTGTCCCAAGATCTCCATATCACAACAGTAGATTTGACTATAGGCATTCTGCTTTCATTCTTTCATTCTGTCTTCTGAGTAAGTATATATTTTTAGCATTATATATATTTTTTTATTTTCTTACTATGATTTATGACAGGATCTCTAAACAGAAGTCTAAACAGGCTTTCTGTCCCCAAAGCTGTGGACCAAACAGACTAGCCAGGAGGAGAGCCATTTCATTCTCCAGTTGAGGCAACTGAGATCCAGGATTTGTGACATTAATGGTGAATAATGAGCTTTAATATGTCCATGCTTCTCCAGATAGCCAAAACATGTGTTTCACAAGTGTGCTGATAAACGAGCCCAGTGAAACTTGTGTGAAGCCCTCCCATGTCACCACGGAGCCATATGTTATGACTTTCAAAATCTGAACTCTATTTTAACTCATGATCCAATGGGAAATTGTTTCTGCTTCAGACCAAAGCCGGCAAGATGAGCTCAACGTTAGTAGAAATAGCCCTTTTATGCTGGAACGAGGTTCAATTAATTATCGAACGTATTGTCGCAGTGATGAATACGAAATGATTGGCATTTCAGACTCATTTCTACCAGGTACCACGATTTTTCCTTCAGTCGTGGTATAAATCTTCATCAGGAGTCTGGTTCAAACCTGTTCGCTCTGTTTTCAATGCGTCCTTTTACATGCTGTACAAAAAAAATGTCGACTTCGCTGAATATTCCACGTAAATGTTTCGGGCTCCAAGACAAACATTTTTATAGCGCGGCTCATAACGAGTGGGCTAAGGTTCTGTAAATCCTGGTGCTTGGTAGAATTTTTCTCTTTCTGATGAGGTCAGAGAGAGCTATGTAGAACAGATAGAAGGAGAAGAAACACAGAATAGAGCGTCGAATCCTGGACTCCTGGATACACTCGTAGTTACAGAGGGTAGATTACGGTGGAAGGCCCGTCTCTATCGTCTTTATCAAGGAGGTGGATTTAAAAAAAAAAAACATAATGAGATTTTGAGGGTGTGCGAGTGGTCTTTCACTCAACCGTTGAAAGTCAGTGTGGATTTGGCAGCGCTCATACAGGCTCTGGTCTTGTATCACATTCCGCCATCAACCTGTCTTTTTCTGTTAACCTAACCATTCAGACAAACGAGCAAGCAAAGAGCTTGATACTTATGTTGGACTAATATCGTCATTGTGTTAAATGGTGCATACTTCTGAGCTCATTTCATGCTCGGATGACAGAGATATAAAGCCGTGGTCTATTTTGTTTTAACTCCACTGTGTTTTTTGGATGAAACTATTTCTCAGCTCCAGGCCTTTTTTTTTTTTTTAAACATCTTGAATAGGTTTCGCTTAAAAGAAATCATATTTTTTTGAAACCGGTGTCTCGGAAATAGCTCTTCTTTATAGGCTACTGTTCAGCGCGAAAGGACGGCTTTCTCAGACCCAGAAGTTATTGCGTTGTAAAAACAAATTACCTAATCAAAACCATTTGAGAGTTGCGGCTTCAAGGAGAGCGCTTAGGTTACAGTAAAATACGATGATCACCAGAGCAGATGGTGTCTTTGTACTACAGGCTTTGCGGAGAAATAAATACACTCTCTAGCACTTTATTAGGATGCAGGTGGTGCGCATGAGTTCAACACCTGCGAGTTGGCTAAAAACTACGAGTCGGAACATAGCGAAACTATGAAGATAAATTCTCGAGATCCAATTTAGATTTAGGACTTCCTCAGCCTGAAGGTTTCACAGGATAACAGTCCCCTATCTTTGCAGGTGCCAGATGACTTGCTTAAGTGAAGGACACGAACAGATAATTCATAAACCTCAACAGCTGGGGAACGCTAAAGAACCTCACAGGACCTCATTGGGCTTTGGCACGGCTGCTCGCCCTCGTTTTTCTCCATTTTCAACTCACAAAAGATATATTCAAAAAAAAAAAAAAGTAGTGAAGGTGAGACAGAAAAACATGTTCGAAGCCAGAGTTCGAGCGGTGCTTGGCTTCTGAGGGAGATGAGATATGAGCTGCACTGGGGAAGCCTTACCCCGTCTGCGACCCTGCTGCTTTCCTTTCCACTCGGGCCGCTCCAGGTCACTTTGTAATGGTGGAGCTGCAGGTCTCCCTCTCTGGGGGGGTCCCAGCGAAGCAGCACGCTCACCCTGCCGTCAGCGCTCACAGTCTGATTCCCTGCACTGATGTTCTGCGGCCTCTCCGGGGGCAACGGGTCTGTAGCGGGGAGAAGAGAGGATGTGCTGTTTAGTTTGCTGAATCTGTTTGTTTGTGCTTTCCTGATGTGAGGGCGAAGAAAGTCCGCGCAAGCCAGACAAAGGACGCAAATCAAGAACGCATGGAAACGGCAAGGACGATGAAGAAAGCTGTCTGACAGTACTCTGCTGCTGGGTTCACTTTTCCTTCCTTTTTTTATATAGCCAGAGGAAGGAGCTCAGTAGGATGTAACACCCAATTAAATTGGGTTTATTCAAGGCACCAGCTAATAATTTAAAGAAAACGCACTTGAGTTATTAAGAGAACAAGATAAATTGTTTGGATGCCAGAATTACAACTAAGCGTCAGTGGAAACAGAACTGGATGTCATTGTCTTTTTGTCATTTTTGTCTCTGTTATTCTGCTTTCATGGTCTTTCATGGTTCTTGGCTGCATATGGAATGTTTTCGCAAGCCCGCGCCACGGCTCAGCAGGCCATATGTGTGAGTGCATGTGTGCCATTGTGTGTGCGCGTGTATGCGTGTGTTTGTGTGTGCGTATTCACGGTGCATGACTCTTCGGTGGAACAGATATATGATGAATGGAGACTCAGTCTCTTGCCACTGGGTGGGGTGGATAAGCCTTCCACACAACAACGCAAAAGCAGGGGTGTAGAACTCATGTGGCCTGAGCACTTATAGAGATCTGCTCCTCGTTTTTACAACGCTTCTACCTCATCACAATATTTTGGAAAGTTGCTAGGCATACAATGTACACAAGCTATAATATTTGTTCCATTGTTATTGACTGTGGCACACAAAACATGAACCCAGCACTAAACATGAGGAAATGTTCAGACACATCAACAGCGCCTCGGCGAGCGGGGTTTCACCTGGAACGCATTTTTCCTTTGAAAGCGAGCAATCTGATTTCCCTTCCACCAGGCATGAGAGAGCAGTGTTATCTACTGTAAACGCTTAAACGGTTACTGCAGATGGCCGTCGGGGTGGGCTTGCAAAACTCTCAGCATCCGTACGAAAACAAAGGCTCCGTTTCGTGCTGCGAGGCAACCCCCGACCAACGCGCGTGGCCCTGCTGCCTGGCTTTAAGGTCGCCAGTGGGAAACTGTCACTTGGATTTTTTTTTTTTGGATTCTCACCGGGTCATATAGCCTCGGAGGAGGAGCCTTTCATCTCCAGATATCCTTGAGTAATGTCAGCTACGCACATGACCTACGACCTTCAGCATTCTTCATGCACCCCCGCAGCCCTGCCACTCAGATGTCCCATGGCAATTTGATGAAAGTTGCATGTTTTGTGACCCCAAGGAAAGGGGAAAGAGAGCCATATGGTGAAAAATATATGGTGAGCTCTACAAAGCGTGGCATGTATGTTAACACTGATTTGCTATAGGGCTATATGGGCTATAGAGAACGGTTTCTTCGGATTTTACAGAATATAACCAAAGCTGTTCTTCCCACAGAAAATCTGCGAATCGTGACTTAACAACAGGCGTCATTTTCAGCGAACGCATCTGCACAGGCATCAACAAAAGGCTTTCAGCACTGCGCATTTTTTTTCTATTCTCGACATCGTTCCAAGTACTGGTAATCTTTAAAAATAAAACAAGAATTGATTTGAGTCATTACTGGTGATGGCTTCAGTCTGTATGTAATTACAGCTTGGACTTGGCCTTTCAATAGACTCACTTATGGAACGTGCCAAATCAAGCACCCCTGTGGTCTGAGACGACATGAAGCACGTCTCTGAGAAACTTGACTGCACCATAAATTGTAATCAAACAAATAAGTCTAAACAAAACACAAAAAGCAAAAACAGACACAACGAGAAAATCTCATCTCGAGCACATTCTCGTTTTTGCCCCGTCTGTTTGTTTGCTGCATCCATGGAAAAGTCTATCCCAGAGCATCTCTCCATACACTAAAACGTAATGTCGGCTGGCCAAACTCTCAGCATGAGAGATGGGGTGTATGTGTTTGGGTGTGTGTGTGTGTGTATATATGTGTGTGTGTGTGTGTATGTGGGAGTGTGAGAGAGTTGAGTGCAGCAGGCTGTGATGATGTACAGGCTGTGGACTGCTCTGGTTTCAGGCAGGCCAGTTTTACAAAGACGGCTGACTCGGCAGTGTTGCTGAACTGCTGCGAAGGATTTGCACGTTTGTCTCTAACCCCTCATAACTCCTCTCACTCAGCGGTGTCCCAGCAATCTATGCTGAGGCTTTGCCCATGTTACTGAGCATCTGACTAAAACAAACACAATGTACAGACTTGATGAACATGCCAGCAGATGCGCTAAATGTTCAGTGAAACTTAATTTGTCGAAAAAGTCTAGCGGTTTACCTCGTGTCGAGAAGAAGTGCTTGCTGGGTGTGGTGAAGCCACGTGTGCCCTGGCTGTTCACCGCGCTCACCCGAAACTGGTACCACCTGTGGGGCCGGACGTCCTTCAACAAGGCCCGCTCCTGCATGGTCTAGTGGAGAAAGACAGACAGAGAGAGAGAGGGAGGGAGAGACAGAGAGAGGGAAGGTCAAGGTAAATTTAATTAAGACAAATCAGACGAAAGGACTCCATCAGTGCTGTAATGACCAGCTGATTGTTTGCAAGAAGATCTTTTTAGACCTGCTGAAAAGCACTATTTAACTGTTCCTATCCATTACCTCGTAGTTCCTATTGGGAGAAAACGGAGATGACAATGGACTATTTGTTTCAAAGGTCTCTTGATCGGATGGTTTGAAATTTAAAGCCCCAATTAGGGGTTGTTGAAATCATGTCCCTGGATGAGCTCAGAGCCTCTCAGAGAGTATCGGCTAAAGAATACAATCTGTAAGTAATTGGACAGTGACACAATCCTTTGTTGTTTTGGCTCTGTATTCCAGCACATTGGATTTGGATTTCATAAGAAATCAACAACTATTAGATTAAAGCATAAAATGTCAGCTTTAATTCAAAGGCATGTACATCTAATTCAAGTGATTTTTTTTGTATGCAGTCTATTACAGAGGTGCAATTTGACATCAGGCTTTCGCTTCCATTGTCATATCGTTATTTCACGCACAAAAAAACTAGCATGCTGTCTAAAGGAGTCTTATTCTAGACACGAGGAAGGGACGTTTTAATGCCAGGAAGGCTGGCTATCAGGAATTTGAAAACAAGCAGATTAATTCAGAGACGAAAATGTAAACCAACCCAACTAATGGACGTAATTGGATAGGTCAAGAGCCCTATCCAATATGGACTATCAAAAAGAAAAAGAGAATAATCCAGTGTATCTAAGAAGGTTAAGAGAAAATATGCTGAACAAAAACAAACAAACCAAGAAACAAACCCTCTGTAATTCTCACTGGCATCTGCTCTTGCTTTTGGGTGGCCAACAATCAACTGCGTACCAAATTGTATTTCAAACACCTGGGGAATGTATAGCAAGGAAATATCCCTGCTCTACATAAAGATGGAAATGGATTATAGAGCGTGCACTCCTACAACCAACTACAGGGGTTAGACAATGAAACTGAAACACCTGTCATTGTAGACCACAATAATTTATTAGTATGGTATAGGGCCTCCTTTTGCACCCAATACAGCATCAATTCGTCTTGGGAATGACATTTACAAGTCCTGCACAGTGGTCAGAGGGATTTTAAGCCATTCTTCTTGCAAGATAGTGGCCAGGTCACTACGTGATGC